>BQNB010009784.1:0-85817 GCA_026074375.1 Tanacetum coccineum
TTCCATCTCAATAGATGATGTTAGAGATGAAGAGGAAGAGGAGACGGTGAATACTTTTCACTAAATCTTGATTGAAAAAGACTTGCTTTTGAATCGTCACTTGGGTGCTATCAATTACGTCAGTTGTGTGCTATTGATTATTTGAGATCGCTATTGCTGGTCATAAAGGCTGAAAATTGCCAAACATGTATAGTCGTGCCAAGATGGAACATGAAATTCGCAAATACGAAATGAGTGTTTTGTATGGATCCGGCGGATTACTTAGGCTAGATGTGTTAAATACATGGACTTGATAAAACAAAGGGACAATAAGAAGAGATTAAAAACACACCTGATACGATTTAATAATGAGATAGCTCTAAGTGCACTCTGGATCATGTCTTCATTGCGATCAACTTCTTGCTTTATAACATCTTGTTTCGACCTGAAGTTTAGAGTCTTTTGGAGGTGGTCCACCAACGAATCTAAAACAATAAGGGTTTAAACATCTATATTAGCTATGACTGAAGTGTTTGGATGATCAAAGTGTCAGACAATAAAGGACAAGGCATGATAACCTGCTAAGATGGACGAAGGACACTTATCAGCAAGTTTTGAGAGGATAAGATGGCAAGGCATCTTAACATCATAATGATCTGTCATGAAAAGATATCACATTTACTGAAACAATCTCAGGATAATAAACAATATTTAAAGTAATTCTTACGTACAAGTTAGTGACAAGATGTGTGGACAATGAGCTTACCATCAAGACCAGACTTAAGATAAGGCACACTAAAAGATGAAGGGTTCAGCTGATCAAGGTAATTATCAAGCAATGTATCTACACATTCAAAAGCAGCTTTCCTTAACTCAAGGCCATCGTCAATGATATGCTTAAAAGGACCAAGGTCAACCGTTCTGATGAGTAAGTTAAGACATATAAACATGAAAACTTAATGAGAAAATAAGAGAGAGTTTCTCATGAAACTTTCCATCTTACTGAACCTTCTCCATTTTGTTAAAATAGGGCAAGACACAAAATGAGAAATAACATAATGAAAAATGGAATCCTTTCTTCTTGGGATGGTCCTTGAAAACAACAACGTTTTCTTTATTCCAAAGGTATTAATTTTATATTTAATTACTTGCCTAATCACACTAATTCAAGTGTTTAGTAAATGAAGACAATTAATTAATCCACAAGACTTCCGTATTGTTCAGAATCAGCTACATAATGCAATTTCAGATGTATAGGTAATAGCTGTCTACTGAGACATGTGTTTGGTCAATTGTTGTATATTTCTTGGGGACATGTATCAAACTTCTACATGTTTTTTTCCGAACAGCTTTAGAATATTAGTGCTCGAATCCTTCTTACAATTCACTGACAGGTCCCATATCAAGCATCTAATATGCTTTGATTTTGTACCTCACTAAAACACATATGAAGCTTATTTGCTTTAGAAACTCAGCAAAGCGCTATCACATGTCAAAGAATTGTATAAATTTACCTTAATAACTATCTAATCATAAAGAAGTGGCAAAAGTTCTGGAAGGAGACCCTTGATCAGGTTTGGCTTGTTGTGGCCAGCTATACTAAAAGCCAAAATAGCTGCCCGCCTAACATGTTGCATAAGTTTATTAAAATTCAAGAGATCAAGTCTATGAAGTGATAGAATAATCATCTCCTAAATGTTAGACAATACATACAGGTATGAATGCAGGGACATTTACGAGAATAGACAAAAAATTTGACTTATTACGGTCTATAGACAAAAAAAATTAAAAACTCAAAAAGTTTTTAATAGACTTCAAAAACTTATAGACTTACTATGATAATTTTTGTAGACCATAAAAGTTTTTATGCGACTGATTTGAATTTTTGTTTTATATGAAAAATGGGTCCCATTGTTGACTAATTTTTCGTGCGACTTTGACTGGAATCTTTTTTAATAGACTCCTCAATTAAATAAAACAAATAAAAAAAAATCCAAAAAATCATTTTTTTAAATATGATAGAAATGGTTTAATTATTTTTTTAATAGACCAAGTTTAACTCAACCCAAGTTAAGCCACCTAACACCAACTTTTTCTTAATAGATAGATTTGATACCACACCATACATCCAACCTCTAACATAACAGTCAATTAGATAGATCTGGTGAAACACCGCCACATACTAAAGTAAAGTGCATAAGGACGTATGGGGACGACTCTCAAAATCGAGATGAGGTTGTCATAGGCTGTTGTGCTGCACATCCTGCTGAAATCATAGTGGTCCTAATAGAAGAAGTTACGCACATAACATCGATGGTCATTGAATGTAAGTTATTCTTCTATTTTCTTAATCTTCATGGGGATATGTTAGTTTTATGAATACAAGTTTAACATCCCATATGGAAGTTTTTTTATGTTTTAGCACTTTGATTGTAAGTTTATTAATGGCTTCGCTATCAACACACACGCACATGTAACTTTTTTTTGGGGAACCAAAAGTTTAGACACTGAATAATGGCTAAGGCTCACGTACCTTCTAGACACCAATTCACCCATTTGGCTTTTCAAGTCTTTAATTTCACTAAAGGAGCACGTGTGATGCTTTGTTAGGAAGGGTTGCACCTGCTTTGTTTAAAACGAGGGTAAATTGGGCAAGCTCCTCTGAGGAATGCTTTACTATCCTTTATTGACTTAAAATATAAAACCTATACAGATGAAAATACTTGTTTACTGAATATTATACAAATTACAGATTAAATCGTCAAAAGTAAGCCATCATATGATTCATATCCATTTGAAAAGATATTTTTGTTTAGTGGTTGGTTGCACTAATAAAAAATCTGTTTTGGTTTTTTCCTGAGTTCTAGCTTAAATTCTTGATCAGTGGAGCTCTCACTGCAGAGATGATAAAGAATTTTGCTAATGCACATTCGTTGTGCTCCATTAACCATTGCGATTCGAACTCCCTTTTAAATGAGGTATGCCTGATGTTATTACATACTGTAGTCCCTTCATACTGCTAGGGAAAAGGCCTGTTAAATACTTATGCCCATAGTCGAGGCATAGGTTCGATTCCTGTACACATAATACCAATTTCTACATGCTTACGCAGATATCTAAAGCATCTCTGGTACCAACAACAAGCTACATTGCCAAACCTGCTGCTTCATGGCTTGACGATTTTCTTGTTTGGGTTATCTCCAGAAGCTTTTGGCTGCTGCAAGAAGTTCACTAATGCAAGTTATTGTCTTCTTGATGATCAGGTTAAACTACTTCTCTTTCTGCTTCCTTGATTACCGTAACATCTTATATCCGTTGTGTTCATCTGTTAATTGTTTAATATCGTTCAGTTCAGTTTAAAGATATGGCAATATGTGCTGAAAGTATGTGATATTTGTTTTCAGCCTCTATGTTGTTCTTTTAAAGTCATTAGGGATATGTAATGCAATAGTTAAACAACCAATGACTCGATGAGGTGTACAAAGGCCCAATTGGTTCTAAAATAGATGCTAAACAGCAAGTAAAAATAGTTCTTAGTTGTAAAAAAGAACAAACAGTAAAAAAGTATCAGAAATTCAGTCCTAGTCGGTCCTATGGCCAGGCTTTTTGGTCAAATGTTAGGACTGAACTTAACCGGGCTTATGACCAGTTCAGGCTCAATCACCTATGACTTATGTGCATCTCTACGCCTCACAATCAAGTTGTTTATGTTTTCATATCCTTCTTCATTCTTTTTTTTCCTGTCTTAACACTTGTATACATTTTTAGATTGAGGTCTTCCCTTATTCCGTATTTTACATGTTCTTAGAGCAATATCTTGACATATGGAAGACCACATTAATCAGTCTTTCAATAGTTACTGGTTAGTATTTTTTTGGTTTTCTGCAAGCTAATTGCTTTCGCTTTCTTCTCAAAGACCTGTTAATTACTTTCTTATGATTTTACAGTTGTCGTATTTGTTGTCTGCCTGGTAATTACATGCAGGCAAGTTCCATTTCTATCTGACTGCATTATCCTACTCTATATCTATTAGTTAAGTTAAAACTCCTTCATATGTGCTTATCTTTTTTTCGTTGGTTTTTTCATTTCAGCATATGGAGCTCGGGTATTATTGTTCTTGTACTGGTGATGATCCTTGTGGATCTCCTGGTATACTTCATTCCTTTTGCTATCTTGTTGAGCGCTAAGGTTTATGATATGTCAAAATAAGTTGTACTTGTAATCTATGCAGGGAGTCATGGCCATCCTGGACATCCAACTGAACGCTGTGTCCGTTGTTAAACTTGTGATGTCAGTGGGTATTGCTGTTGAGTTTTGTGTACATATCAAACATGCTTTCTTGGTAAGTGATATTGTGCCGATATCATCATGGAATTTCCCAATGAATGTGTTATGATTTAGATAGGAAGTTGTGGTGGCAAGATGGACGGGTCAGGTGGGTTGAATATAACCCAAACCAACACATTCATTTGACCCATTTGAGTGTAGAAATAGCCCAAAGCAACCCATTCACTAAAGCTGAGCATCGTGCACTTCTTAACACTACTTTATTTTTCTGGCAGGTAAGCAGCGGAGATAGAGATCAACGAACAAAGGAGGCATTGGGTATAATGGGTGCTTCAGTTTTCAGGTTTTCGCTTCTGCTATTTGTCTTCATTCCATTTTCTTGGGATTCATATTATTGGTTTGGTGCTTTATGCACAGGTTACTATTGACTAGATGTCAATGTGTCTGAGATCTTTTGCATGGGTGAGCCCATTAAGTTTATTTATGCTTAGCTTGCTTAGTATAACTACAATTACTTTATTATGACTGCTTATGTGGGAGTTTTGACTGCTTTTGTGGAAGTTTTGTGAGGGCACCCTAATATAAAGCATTTTTCAAAACAAGTTTTGAATTTTTGAATAAAAAATAAGCCTTTTTCCATAAATCAAAATGTTTAAATTCTATTACAATTGTTTTTCAAAGTGGCAAAGGTTATGGTGTGTTTTAACATGTCATGTAGGCTTTTAGGTGGTTTGCGAGGACAGTTTTCGGGAGGGAGGAAATGAGGTATTAGTAGCTTATACACGGCCAACGTACCTCACTAACCGAGTACCAAAACAGTCCCTGCATACTTAACACAAAGACAATTTATGATATCGGGCCACAAATATTCTTTGCTTATGCACGCCCGAATATTATGTACTCTCGATCTGAATTATCTGTGTGAACTTAAAAGCTCGTTCTATGACTACACATCATAGCGAACTGACTACTCTATTAAATAACTAAAATCTTAAAATTTTTGCAATAAACGTATTAAGGTGCTTTTGTCTATAACTAGAAATTGGATTTTGAATTTTTGGTAAGTTTGGACAACTTATTATTATAAGACCTTGGCCTACGACTAATTCGATGTACGTGTACTGCTTATGCGGTAAGTGTTTGTGTTTGGTAGCATATTATGACTGCTTATGTTTAGTGTGTTGGATTGGCCATCCTAATTATGCTATAATTGCTTTATCACGACTGCTTATGTGGGAGTTTTGACTGCTTTTGTGGAAGTTTTGGGCGGGCACCCTAATATAAAGCATTTTTCAAAACAAGTTTTGAATTTTCCAATAAAAAATAAGCCTTTTTTTCCGAAAATCAAAATGTCTAAATTCTATTACAATTGTTTTTCAAAGTGGCAAAGGTTATGGTGTGTTTTAACATGTCTTGTAGGCTTTTAGGTGGTTTGCGGGGATAGTTTTCGGGAGGGGGGAAATGAGGCATTAGTAGCTTATACACGGCCAACGTACCTCACTAACCTAGTACCAAAACAGTCCCTGCATACTTAACACAAAGAAAGTTTATGATATCAGGCCTCAGATATTCTTTGCTTATACACTGCCAAATATTATGTACTCTCAATCTGAATTTTCTGCGTGAACTTGAAAGCTCGTTCTATGACTACACATCATAGCAATAACTAAAATCTTAAGAAATTGCAATAAACGTATTAAGGTGCTTTAGTCTATAACTAGAAATTGGATTTTGAATTTTTGGTAATTTTGGACAGCTTATTATTATAAGACCTTGGCCCATGACTAATTCGATGTACGTGTACTGCTTATGCGATAAGTTTTGTGTTTGGTAGCATATTATGACTGCTTATGTTTAGTGTGTTGGATTTGCCATCCTAATTATCCTATAATTGCTTTATCACGACTGCTTATGTGGAAGTTTTGACTGCTTTTCAGGAAGTTTTGGGCGGGCACCCTAATATAAAGCATTTTTCAAAACAAGTTTTGAATTTTCCAATAAAAAATAAGCCCTTTTTTCCAAAAATCAAAATGTCTAAATTCTATTACAATTGTTTTTCAAAGTGGCAAAGGTTATGGTGTGTTTTAACATGTCCTGTAGGCTTTTAGGTGGTTTGCGGGGATAGTTTTCGGGAGGGGGGAAATGAGGTATTAGTAGCTTATACACGGCCAACGTACCTCACTAACCTAGTACCAAAACAGTCCCTGCATACTTAACACAAAGACAGTTTATGATATCGGGCCTCAGATATTCTTTGCTTATACACGGCCGAATATTATGTACTCTCGATCTGAATTGTCTGCGTGAACTTGAAAGCTCGTTCTATGACTACACATCATAGCGAACTGACTACTCCGTTAAATAACTAAAATCTTAAAATTTTTGCAATAAACGTATTAAGGTGCTTTTGTCTATAACTAGAAATTGGATTTTGAATTTTTGGTAAGTTTGGACAGCTTATTATTATAAGACCTTGGCCCACGACTAATTCGATGTACGTGTACTGCTTATGCGGTAAGTGTTTGTGTTTGGCAGCACATTATGATTGCTTATGTTTAGTGTGTTGGTTTTGCTATCCTAATTATCCTATGCTTTATCACGACTGCTTATGTGGGATTTTTGACTGCTTTTGTGGTTGTTTTGGGTGGGCACCCTAATATAAAGCATTTTTCAAATCAAGTTTTGAATTTTCCAATAAAAAATAAGCCTTTTTTCGAAAATCAAAATGTCTAAATTCTATTATAATTGTTTTTCAAAGTGGCAAAGCTTATGGTGTGTTTTAACATGTCTGTAGGCTTTTAGGTGGTTTGCAGGGATAGTTTTCGGGATGGGGAAATGAGGTATTAGTAGCTTATACACGGCCAACGTACCTCACTAACCTAGTACCAAAATAGTCCCTGCATACTTAACACAAAGACAGTTTATGATATCGGGCCTCAGATATTCTTTGCTTATACACGGCCGAATATTATGTACTCTCGATCTGAATTGTCTGTGTGAACTTAAAAGCTCGTTCTATGACTACACATCATAGCGAACTGACTACTCTATTAAATAACTAAAATATTAAAATTTTTGCAATAAACGTATTAAGGTGCTTTTATCTATAACTAGAAACTGGATTTTGAATTTTTGGTAAGTTTGGACAGCTTATTATTATAAGACCTTGGCCCATGACTAATTCAATGTACGTGTATTGCTTATGCGTAAGTGTTTGTATTTGGTAGCATATTATGACTGCTTATGTTTAGTGTGTTGGATTATCCATCCTAATTATGCTATAATTTCTTTATCACGACTGCTTATGTGGGAGCTTTGACTGCTTTTGTGGAAGTTTTGGGCGGGCACTAGGGGTGTAAACGAGATGAGACAACTCGCGAGTTACTCGAGATCGACTCGTAAACTACTCAAAATCGACTCGATCTAAAAGAGTCGAGCTCGAGCTACTCGAGTATATTTTCGAGTCGAGTTCGAGCTTTATAATACTCGGCTCGTTAAGCTCACGAGCCTTATCGAGCTCCATAAATCGAGTCGAGTCGAGCTTCATATGGCGAGTATTTATCGAGTTCGAGCATGAAATGTGGAAATAATCGAGCTCGAGTCGAGTTTCGAGCTTGAGTTTTATATAACGAGTCGAGCTCGAGCTCGAAATATAAAGCTCGGCCGAGCTCGAGCCGAGTTTCGAGCTCGAGTTTTAGTATTCGAGTCGAGCTCGAGCTTGGCAGTACTCGGCTCGTTTACACCCCTAGCGGGCACCCTAATATAAAGCAATTTTCAAAACAAGTTTTGAATTTTCCAATAAAAAATAAGCCTTTTTCCGAAAATCAAAATGTCTAAATTCTATTACAATTGTTTTTCAAAGTGGCAAAGGTTATGGTGTGTTTTAACATGTCCTGTAGGCTTTTAGGTGGTTTGCGAGGATAGTTTTTGGGAGGGGGGAAATGAGGCATTAGTAGCTTATACACGGCCAACGTAGCTCATTAACCTAGTACCAAAACAGTCCCTGCATACTTAACACAAAGAAAGTTTATGATATCAGGCCTCGGAAATTCTTTGCTTATACACTGCTAAATATTATGTACTCTCAATCTAAATTGTCTGCGTGAACTTAAAAGCTCGTTCTATGACTACACATCATAGCAATAACTAAAATCTTAAAAAATTGCAATAAACGTATTAAGGTGCTTTTGTCTATAACTAGAAATTGGATTTTGAATTTTTGGTAATTTTGGACAGCTTATTATTATTAGACCTTGGCCCATGACTAATTCGATGTACGTGTACTGCTTATGCGGTAAGTTTTATGTTTGGTAGCATATTATGACTGCTTATGTTTAGTGTGTTGGATTTGCCATCCTAATTATCCTATAATTGCTTTATCACGACTGCTTATGTGGGAGTTTTGACTGTTTTTCTGGAAGTTTTGGGCGGGCACCCTAATATAAAGCATTTTTCAAATCAAGTTTTGAATTTTCCAATAAAAAATAAGCCCTTTTTTCCAAAAATTAAAATGTCTAAATTCTATTATAAGTGTTTTTCAAAGTGGCAAAGGTTATGGTGTGTTTTAACATGTCTATAGGCTTTTAGGTGGTTTGCAGGGATAGTTTTCGGGAGGGAGAAATGAGGTATTAGTAGCTTATACACGGCCAACATACCTCACTAACCTAGTACCAAAACAGTCCCTGCATACTTAACACAAAGACAGTTTATGATATCGGGCATCAGATATTCTTTGCTTATACACGACCGAATATTATGTACTCTCGATATGAATTGTCTGCGTGAACTTGAAAACTTGTTCTATGACTACACATCATAGCGAACTGACTACTCCGTTAAATAACTAAAATCTTAAGTTATCCATTGCCTAGACTCCAATTCACCCATTTGGCTTTTCAAGTCTTTAATTTGGGGGAGCATCTTTTATGCACTTCTGATACCTAAGCGGAAGGCAAAGAAGGCAGCATTTGATGTGAATGATTCGAATAATGGGATATCGAAAGAATATGCTTTTGTTGAACAAGAAGGTATGTGCCTTTGTTACATATCTCTAGTACTAATGTAGTATTGTGTTATGAAAACGCAGTGTTTCGAGTGGGTTCCTTAAAAGGCAAGACTTAGTTTAGTAATGTTTATAGCATTTTGGTCTTCGGTGATGAAATTTTGATATTATAAATGTAAGCAGTTATAAATAGATCTATTGTACCCTCTTATTATTACGGGGGTGTTTGTTTCGGTCAAAGTGGCAAAGCTTATGGTGTGTTTTAACATGTCTGTAGGCTTTTAGGTGGTTTGCAGGGATAGTTTTCGGGATGGGGAAATGAGGTATTAGTAGCTTATACACCGGCCAAAGTACCCTCCATCTAACCTAGTAACCAAAATAGTCCTGCTATTACTTAACATCAAAAGAGTTTACTGATATCGGGCCTCAGAGTTTTTTGCTTATACACGGCAGATATTATGTATATCGATATGAATTGTCTGCCGTGAACTTGCAAAACTCGTTCTATGATACACATCATACGCGAAAAACTGATACTACGTTAATATACTCAAAATCTTATGCTATCCATTACATAGGACACCAATTCATCCATTAGCTTTTAAGTCATTAATTTGGTTGTGAGCATCGTTTATGCACGTTTTGTACCCTAAGCGGAAGCAAAAAGACCGAGTCTGATTTGTCAATGGTTTCGAATAATGGGATATCGAAACAATATGCTTTTGTTGAACAAGAAGGTATGTGCCTTTGTTACATATCTCTAGTACTAATGTAGTATTGTGCTATGAAAACGTAGTGTTTCGAGTGGGTTCCTTAAAAGGAAAGACTTGGTTTAGTTTATAGCATTTTGGTCTTCGATGATGAAATTTTGATATTATAAATGTAAGCAGTTATAAATGGCTTATTGTACCCACTTATTATTGACGGGGTGTTTGTTTCGAGTTATATGTGGGCTTGTGAGCTTATTTGATTTCACCTTATGTTTCATAAGCCCCAATTTTCTTGCTTATTTTGGGATTTATTGGCTTATATAAGTTTATTATATCGTAATAAACTTACATAAGCCCACAAATCTCAAAATAAGTCAGAAAATTGAGGCTTATGAAATATAAGGCGAAATCAGTAAGCTCATAAGCCCACATATAAGCCGAAACAAACACCCCCTAAGTATGTCCTTGGGCGGTTACAATGTAAGATGTTATATTTTAACTTTTTTGAGTCAAGTACTGAAAGCTTCAACATTTAAACTCGGTATGTAGTTTTTGCTCATAAAGTTTAAGGACGACAAGTAGCTTGTACTACTGTACAGACACTAGGTTATTATTGTATTTACTTACCTTCTATTATTATATGACATACAACTCAACTGAACCATTTGACCCATTCCCCTTTTGTCTTTTTTTTGTTTGACCCGTTTGAGATAAAAAAACACAATCCAATTGGGCCCATTCATAAATTATTGGGTCGAAAGTCGTCCAAAGTGTAATTTAAGAGGAATAAGATTTTACTCAAACAAATTATATTATTATTGAAATAATATATAGTTATAAAAAATTATACTGTAAAATTTAGACAAAAAGGTTTTCTAGTTAACCCAGCCCGTTAGCTAACATGCCCAACCAGTCATTTTGCCACGTCTAATTCTAAGTTTAGAACTTCTATTTTCTAATTAAGTTAGACTTGAATTGCAGCAAGAAAGGAAACGGATATGACGTCACCCTAGTCGAGACTCAGAAAAGGTAATTATTTCCAGTGGTTAAGTTTGTTCATTATTTTTAGAGGGAAATGCATATATGCTCCCTGTGGTTTTCTTAGATTGCATGTTTAGTCCCCATATTTTTTAAAGTGTAGACGGCCTCCCTGTGGGGAAACTTTCATTGCACTTTCCCTCCCTGATAGAGACCATTTCTGCAACTTTCGTTGCACTTTCCCTCCCTGACAGGGACCATTTCTGCAACACTTTTGTTTTACTTTTGTGTAGAAATGGTCCCTATCAGGGAAGGAAAGTGCAACGAAAGTTTCCCCACATGGAGGCCGCCTGCACTTTCTCAAAAGTGGAGACTAAATGTGCAATCTGAGAAAACCAAAGGGAGCATATCTGCAATTTACTCTTATTTTTATCAAAAGAAAGTGCTAGTAACTTTTTATTATTTTTGTAGTACTGTCAAGACTACTATGATGGAGGTTCTTGCAGCTGAGAACGATGGCAAGTTAAAGTGTGGTGCTAAGTGCAGCTGCACCAACTACACATGTGGTCACTTGTAACCTTTGCCATTTTTGTGTTCTGAATATTCCATTTATAGTCCTTTGACTATTTGACTTTGGTCAGTTTATTCAGATTTGTACCGTGTTGACGGTGGTGATTTTTATGAGATATGTGATGATTTGTGGTTTATTGTGATTAATAATCCCTTTTTGAAGGTATTATTGTGTTATGTGTATTCCGGGTGGTTTGACCCGTGAATGTTGAGAAATGCCAAAAAAAATGAGTCTGACACGTCCGTTAATGTCCAAATTGAGTTTTGAAGGGTGTAGAGTGAAAATATGTCGTGTGAATACTCTAGGTTAATGGAAAAATATTTTTAAAGTGAATAAAAATGCTAATTAACTTTGGGGTAAATTTTACGGCTGAGTTTTACGAGCATTTAAGTGATCCTGACACGAAAAGAAAGGCCCGGGACTCCCTCGGATCCCTTGACCGGTCATAACAAGAGAATGGAACAACATGGCTTTTTTTAGCAAGATTGTCCCATTTGTACACAAATATGCTTCCACTAAGATCATTTCCTCATCATTTTTCATTTCAAAAAAAAACACATACACTTGTGTGTGTGTATATCCGGCCGAACACAAAACAAACAAGAAACACATAAATTTTTGAAGATTGATCAAGAAAACATGAAGACATAAATATTTGGGGTTGATTCTAGTGTTTGGTTATTCATTTAAACAACGTTTGGGTTGTCCGGTTCGTGTCGAAATCTACAAATTTGAAGATTTTCTTATAAGTTTTCAAATTTAAATTTCGTTTGTCCTTTTGGGTTTATTTTGATGCATAGATATTAGTTGTACAAGTTGATCGTTGTAAAAATCGATTTTCGAAAACGAAACGTAAGGGGTGTTTGGTTCTTGAATAGTAAAAAGGAAAAAGGGGAATTTTGTTGTTTTGATGTTGTGGTCGTGATGGTTGAATAATATATGTTGCTAGATAGCTTATTTTTGATAATAGCTTGTATAGCTTATTGAGGGCTTATTTTTAAGCATTTATTGGCTTATTTTGAGCTTATGGCTCACGGCTTGGTTGGTAATCACAAGAGAAGTGATTTTTGATTATTTTGTGTTATGGCGTATGTTTGTGGACTATTTTTAAGGCTTTTGGTAGTAACCAAATGCGATGCGTAGCTTATTAGCTTATCTTAAAGCTTAATATACGTATTTTGGAGTTTATGGACTCACGGCCCAATAAGTTCATTTGAGCCGCGGCTTAATAGAGGGGCTTATTGTGATCCGGATTATTTCTACATATAAGTATATACTTATATATGTAAATAGACTTTGGTTTTGGACTTGGATCGTATTTTGGACTTATAAATGTCCTAATGAACCATTGTTAGGCCTTAAGGCCCAATAAGTGATATTAAGTAGTTATGAGAATTTTGACGGACTTTTGAAAGTGGAAATGTATTTACGAAGTGATATTGAATGATATTTTGGAGAAAACGTGTTGGTAAGCGTTAACGATTGAGATTTTGAAATTTTGTCGAAAAGTGTCGAATTTGTGAAAAATGTTGAAAATAAGGTTTGAAACCTTGGAAAACGTTGTATAAACGTACGAGTCATGTCGAAATTTCGTAAAAAGTTTATACTTAGAAAATTTCTTAAAAACATGATTTTTGATTTTAAATAATAAAATAATATTTAATTATTTTATTTTATTTATTTAATAAATTCACTAAAAGACGAAAAATATAATTTTTCTCGAAACTTCTCTAAAGTGTTTATTATGAGTAAACGTTTCATTTTCAACCGTATAATGATTATTTTGAAGTGACTAAGGTGTACCGAATGGACTTGTCGAGATATATTTATAATTAATAATTATAAATATTTATTATATTACTTATCTATTTACGCTAAATAGTATAAGTATGTATTATCGAGGAATGAGATTGATATGATTGTGGAGTTAAGTCGTCAACCATCACACCACTAAATTGTTTTGGGTAATTGTACAACGCGTCTAAACTCTATGCATCAAACGTGAAGATTGTTTTGGAATTGGATGATTAAATTGGGACATTAACTGGACTAGGTCGTGTGCGGGCGTCGTTGCATTTGCTTGTGTGATTGAGATTTGGTTGCTAAAGACTTGCTTGAGGTGAGTTCTCGTAGCCCCACTTTTTACTGGTTTTTCCGTTGGGGGAAAATGATACTCAAATGTGTTTTGAAATGTTTTGAATTGATCTGTGCGAAATGTGGTTTTGTTTTTGGGACAAGTTATGTGCTTATGACTGCTATGTGAATATTATGTGATGCATGATTGTTTGGATCGGATGGGTACGCCTACCTAGTGTTTGTGAGATTATTGGATCGGATGGGTACGCCTACCCAGTATTTGTGTGATTATTGGAGCGGATGGGTACGCCTACCCAGGTTTGTGTGTGGTCCTGCCCTAATTTTAGTGCTCCAGCTGGTAGGCCCTTTAGGTGCGTAAGTGACATATGGTTATTGATTAGCGGTGATGCTAGAGTTGTTTGCATATATTCACTGTCATATAGCACTATTGTCCATTGTTGAAGTATTGGCACAACTTTTGGGTTTAGGGTCAAACCTACGAGCTCACCAACATTATTGTTGACGTTTTCGAGTATCATTTTCAGGTGAAGTGAAAGAGTAATAGTTTGGTGATTGATAGCAGACTTAGAAGTATCCCGAGTGGAATTTCGTTTGAAGTCTTGCTTGCTTGTTATTTTGATTCTAGTTTTGGATGTTATGGAATAAGTTTGGATTTTGGTCTCCTGTAAGGGCATTAGAATAATTGTAAGAGATTGTGTATTTTCGTTGCGATTGGGACATCACTTGAGTTTGCTCAAGGTTGATGGTCTTTATAGCACTTGCAGTTTATGCAATGTATTTTTCTCTATTTTGTACATTGTGTTATGATTGATCATTATGTTGCATTCCCGAGTTTCTACCATCGTCGAGGTGTGACATCACTGGAGCAACAATATGATACAACTAGAACTCGTGTGTGTCCAATAACTAATGTTAGTCTATGGTTGAACAAATCTGCAGTGTTATGTTCTAGTTTCGAGTTAGAAAGGTAAGTGTAATTTGTGTCTGTGACTGTGTACCATGGTCACACACATGTGACCATGGTGTATGGTACATGGTTAAATACAAAAATACTTACTCTGGTGGTATAATGTCGTCCACTCATTTCGTACAGGAAGCTTTCATATACTCATATGATGCAAACAGATTCAACATAGTACACACTGACTCTACCACCGCCAGCACAACCGTGTATGTCATACTATGGTTACCCTTATTACACCACTTTCACAACTACCCCTACAAACCAAACCCCGCAACATAGTCATTTGATCCCAGCTGCAACAAATGACGACATTCAACATGTAAGCAACAATGACAGGAAGCGGGCGTTAGTGGAGACATAATCAGTAACTAAAAATGGTAAAGGGGATAAGGGTGCCCGTAAAGCGGTTGATAGTTTTGGTCAAAGAACTTCCAAATATCGCGGTGTCACAAGACATAGGTGGACGGGAATATATGAATCTCACTTATGGGATAATAGTTGCCGCAAAGAAGGTCAAACAAGAAAAGGACGCCAAGGTAATTTTCATGCTGAAATAAGACTTATAAATTGAAAACGTGTTAAATTATGTTGGACTTGAGATACTACTGATATACATCTCGTTTTGTTTCGTTTCATGTGATTTTCTAGAATTCATTCATAGGTGATCATCATTATCAACATCAATTTATCTTAGTAAGTCGATATTGAATATTATGGTTAACGATCAATTTGAATAGTTGTTTTTCCACTTTGTAATATAATGTATATGTGATCTTTAGGGGGATATGATAAAGAATAGAAAGCGGCAAGAGCTTACGACTTGGCTGCTCTTAAGTATTGGGGACCAACTACTCATATCAATTTCCCCGTGAGTTTTCCACACGTACATTTTCATATAATACTAGACATGCTCATGAAATTATCCGTTCTATGACGTTAATTTAGCTGGCTACTTACGAAAAAGAGCTCGAGGAGATGAAGAATATGAGCAGGCAAGAATTTGTGGCCAACTTAAGAAGGTGATATGCATATCAAACACGTTATTGTCAATAAAAAAAGCCTTTTTAGGATGAATTATAATTGATGAATTTGAATATGATACAGGAAAAGCAGTGGGTTCTCAAGAGGAGCATCTATGTACAGAGGAGTCACAAGGTAAAGAAAAACAAATTTGCATTGTATACTGAAACTGCCGAATGCATACCAATTTTTTTATACATGATGTAGCTGTAGTCATCATAGCCAGGTTACTCGGGCATCGGCAGTTCTAGCTTTTGTAAGACGGACATGGATATGACATGTTTAATGGTTTGCTTGCAGGCACCATCAGCATGGAAGGTGGCAAGCTAGGATTGGAAGAGTTGCAGGCAATAAGGATTTGTAACTTGGTACTTTTAGTAAGTTCATTAAACACCCTATAATTATTTTCATTTTTAAAAAAAAGCAGTTTATCAAGTTCAATTGAATCAAAATGCAATCCGGGTAGTAGTGTTTGGATTCGTAACAGCTTACTTAAAACAACTTTCTTAGTTGTATCAAACGCAACTCTCTATATAAGCTTTACCCAAACACCCCTCAATGAAAATTTGGAGATAACAAGTCACAAATTTGCCTACTGTCTATTTTCTTCAAAGAATATAGCTTGGAGAACTACAATATAAACAATTTAATATGGGCAATGGACGAGAATGGACAAAAAAATAGGGTTATTACGGTCTATATACAAATTGAATTGATAACTCCAAAAAGTTTTTAATAAACTTCAAAAACTTATAGACTTACTATGATAATTTTTGTAGACCATGAAAAATTTTATGCGACTGATTGATTTTTTGTTTTATATGAAAAATGGGTCCCGTTGTTGACTAATTTTTTGTGCGACTTGACGACCAGAATCTTTTTTCATAGACTCCTCAATTAAATAAAAATAATAAAAAATCCAAAAAATCATTTTTTTAATATGATAAAATTGTTTAATATACATATCGACTAGTTTCATATACATATCGACTAATGATCTGTTCATGTAGGCCGGTTTTGTTGATCCAAAAAGCCATGTTGCCAAAGTTCGGCCAGTTGATTTCCAAGAGGCTACTAAGCGTGCTTGTCAAACCACACTCGAGGATGTCAAATCTGCATATCCTAATGTGGAAGAAGCTAACCTACCATACTTATTGCATGGATCTTGTGTATCAACACACGTTGCTTGTAGATGGCTTTGGTAAGTTAATAACCTGTTTTCCTGTTGGTGGTTAAATTTTTCTAAACAAGTTTTGAATTTATCAATAAAAAATAAGCCTTTTTTCCGAAATTCAAAATGTCTAAATTCTATTACAATTGTTTTTCAAAGTGGCAAAGGTTATGGTGTAGGCTTTTAGGTGGTTTACGGGGATAGTTTTCAGGAGGAAAAGTCAAAGCGTGATGGAAAAGTCAAAGCGTAAAGTACAATTGGGGGTTTAGCAATATCATCTCGAAAATACTTTCACAAAATACTTTCAAATATCTTTTACATTTTGTTATCCCATGAATTTAATCCATTACACAACAATAATCTTTACCAATATGCTAGAAAATAATAAGAAAACTTAGAGGGAGAAAGTAGAGAGAGAAAACAAGAAAGGAAGATTAGATTAGAGAGATGGTGGATTACAAGTGAATGAAAATGTAACCAACACCCTTCACCAAGTGAGTGGGTGAAGGGTATATTATACCCATGCCTTGCTAGGTGCGTTATGGCTTGTAACTTGGTCGGGCTTTGGCAATAACTTGTGTGCCTTTTGAGCCCGAAACACGAACAAATTAGTTACAATCCAAGCCCATTGAACCCTTACAAGCCTATTACAATACAAGACCCAATTTGACTTTATAAGACCGATAACATTCTTGTTTGACTTAAAATAATTAAGGCTAACAATGCTCCCCCCATGTTTGAGGTCACTTTCTTAAATTCCTCTTTACCATCGATGACAAGTGAAGATATTACGTTGAGACGTTTATGATTTGGCCTTGATATGGTCTTGTCTTGTTGTAATGGCTTTGTTCATCCATGCTTTGTAGATCTTGATTTTTGAGCCATTATCTTTGACTTTTGAATTCTTGAGAAGTTAATCTTGCCATCATCTCCTTAGACTTGAATCATCTTGAAGTTGACTTCCTTGATCAACTTGTGACTCTTACCAACCTGCTCATACTTGTTTACATTCATTATTTGACATATGTGATTATAATCAAACAATCTCCACCAATGATGATTCTTTATGACTTTGAGGCTCTTGAAGGAGGGGAATATTAGAATCAACTATCTTGACGTTTGAATGAATGACATTTGAAAGCTTTGAGTTGGCATGTGGTTTATGAATCCTGACATTTGTTGGAATGATGCAGCAACACCGTTTGACTTATCCTTAAATAAAACAGTTAGCAAAAAAAGATTAATTGGCTTTGTCATTCCATCGTTAGGGTTCGGTTGCATTAACCTCCCGGTTGTTCCCTTTTTATAGTATAAATACTAACTTGTGATCAGTAGATTCAAAGAATCTCCCTTGACATGGTTTTCCCAGCTCAAAAGCGTAGGATCGTCTAAGCATAGATGTAATAAGAACCCACCATGCTTGCTAGTTCTCATTACCGGAACGTCTCAAAGCATACAACCACGGTAAAAGTTGATATTAGATAGTTAACTATCTTATTCTGATTCAGTCGTCAAATCATTTACTGACCAAAATTTGATAATCTAGTTATCACAAGCTCGAGGTTCAGTAATGGAAACTGGCACGTCACCTACCAAGAGCTTGTTTGATGTTAGCCTTCACGCAGGATTTCCAGCTCCACTGTGAATACTCTAAGTATCACTCGGAATGGATTCTAGCAAGATCTCAAGGATAAATGCGTAAGGACTCCTTTGTTACAAGCCTGTGAATCTTTTATTGTGTTCAACAGTGTAATTTAGGACATTGTGATCCTTATGAATTTAGTAATTTGATCTCATTCTCTCTTCTTGGCTCTTGACTCAGATTTGTGGTCACTTTTGTTTTAGTATTCTGAGGCTAGGAGTAAGACTGCCACCTGTTTCATATATTAATAATTCGGAGTGAGATGTTATAGATAACGGAGGTGTAATCTCCCGTGACAAATGAGACCAGTTTTCTTTTGAGAGAAACTCGAATGGCTGGAGGGTTTGCATATGCATCACTGTGCCATGATGTTCTTCTTCAAATATCAACAATCATCTTGTGATTTGGATAGAGTAAAGTATTGACCCCCGGTTTCTGCCTAAGTTGTATGGAAGGCTTCTTTCTTTTCACCCTCTATCCGTACATTTCTTTTTCATTCTTCAACCCCTTCAATGCTTAACCAAGACATTCATTACTAACACCATGTTGTTGATTGTTCCCGTAGTTAGCGTCAATCTAATCGGCATTTTTTCCTTTTACCTTAAATCATTCTTCACCATTTATACCTCAGACTGCATTTTCTAACTATGGAGTGGTCCTTGGTAGATCCCTCAGGTTCTGGTTGGATCGTAGGACTTATACCTAACTAACCTACCTAATGGTAGACTCAGAATCGACATGAAATTAATAGGTTTGGGATTTGGTGTATGAGATCGAACCATAAACCATTTTCTAACATTGTTATTTTCAAATACCCCCGCCCTACACAGTGCTCCGATACTCGAAAATGTTTAGCACATGAAGGAATGAGTTGCACTTAGAGCTTAAAGATCACAATTCGCCTATAACATATTTAAACATACATTTTTTCCCCATATTTAAATAATAAAAACATTTAAATTAGAAATACCAAATGATTAAAATTTGACATAAAAATTCCATGGGAGACAAATTATACAGATGATATTGGCATGAATTTCCATATTCCGATAGCTCCACCTTCGAACAGTGATGTGGGATACCATATTATTAAAACTTTACATTAGAATAAAAAATTGATACGACAACCACAAAATTTGAAGACGTAGTGAGATGCCTTAGTGAACAATGTATATTAATAATTGACCATTATAAGTTTTTCACATTTTGAATTTCACTTAATGTGTTTGGATACCACATAATTGACATTTTATGCTTGTTACGCCTAAGCACATTAAAAAAGCTTTGTTTTTAAAAAGCTCCCTCGCAAAAAATTGATTTACATAAAATGACATTCAACGAACTACAATTTCTTTGAAAATATATTCGAGGAAGGGAGTGTTGAACACAACAAATTTTTAACAATACCACCTTTTTAGTGAAAAAACTATGATTGAGACAATTTTGACATTGAAAGTGCTTTTTTGAAAAATTGTGTGCAACATTTTAAAAACATGATAGAAGTCTTCTCTTCTAATTGTAGAGTAAGCGCAACTGAGGCGTACACTTCCTTGTGACATCGAGACCGAGTTATTGCACTGAAATGTACATAAGTCATTTGAGGAAAAAATTTAGAAATGACGATGTTTTAAAAGCATTTAGAAACTCTTCACGCTAGTTACGAACTTCATTTACACGCCCGTGTCGATGTTAATCAACATTTTTAGGTACGTAAATGTTATCGATTCCAAGAGACATGTCGAGAAGATTTTTTTGTATTTTGAAAATTTTCTGATTTTATAGTTTTTGTTTTTCTAGGTTTATATTTTTTTCTATTTTCTATCATTTTTTTATAAATCAATAATAAAGATAGAATAAAAAATATGATACAAATTGATGTTTGATGGATCAAAGCAGATTAATAGCCAGAACTTTCAGTTCATCTGGAGTCAAACATCTCATACCGAGTCGTCTTACGAGAGATACTTATACCTATCTTCCTAAAAAAGCTTTAGTACACAAGCCATCTAACTGGTACACATTCCGACAAAGAATACTTCAACATAACGCTTTTCAACATATTCCTTTATGAAGGTTGATATCTGACATCGTATGTTGCATGGTACGAGAATGCTGGACTAGATTGCACGAGATGGCTATGGCTGCCTTTGAGTCACAATACATAGGTATTTTATATCAAATGGAAGCCCATAAATCTTGTGAGCCGATCTCACCATGAGAAAACTTTTGCGCAAGCACGCAAATAAAGACACATAATCAGATTCTGCTGAATACATTAGGTGATCCTGATTTTTTGGATGACCAGCTGACTAACATACACCATACTCCCCCCCGCCCGCCCCCCTCCCCCCCACCACCCACCCCCCCCCCCCCCCCCCCCCCCACCCCTCCCCCCCCGCAATTGTCCCCCCCCCAATACCCTCCCGCCCCCCCCACCCCCCCCACCTCCCCCCCTCACTTCCCCCGGTCCCCCCCCCCAACCCCTCCCCCCTCCAAGACGCCCGCCCCCCCACAAATCCCGCCCCATCCCCCCGTCCCCCATCCCCTCGCTCCCACCCCCACCCCGCCCTCCCCCCACTGCCCCCCCCCCCCACCCCCCCCCCCCGGGGTATAACCGTCCATATTCGCCCCCCCGTAAGAAATATGATATACGCACACGAGATGGTACTCTTAAGTGAATCCGATACAGCCCTCGTGATCTCCGAATCTGCAAAAGCCGTTAGTTCAAATCCGGTGTCCTTCGGATACCAGAGACCCTGTTACATGGAGTCTTTAAGGTAACCGATAGATTCCTTTTACCGCAAGTGAGAAAGTTTCACAGTCGGTTTTCCGCTTGATATCGAAGCACAATAACATGTTGCATGTACAATATCTGTCTACTTGCTGTAAGGTACAGCGAAGTGCTCCGACCATACTAGATATTTCGTTTTTGGTCGACCGAGTACCACACAAGTCAGCATCAAGGTGTATTTGTAGCTATTGTAGTACCAATAGCTATCACATAGTGTCAATACCATACTTTTAAGCATCTCTTGAGCATAACTCAAGCTGGTTTATAAAGATAGACCACGAGGGGATTGTGTGGACTGAATTCCTAAAAAAGAATTTAACTCCCCCGTCATAGACATATCCAAACTTGTGTGCATTAGTTTTCTCAAATCGTTTATGAAAGTTTTTGGTTATTGTGAGAACCAAAATTATGTCATCAACTTAAATTTGTCCACAATCAGATATGTCTTACCTATGTTTAGTTTATGAACAGAGTTGGATTCAATAGAACCTTTGAGAATCCTTGTCGAATGACAGTAAGTGGAGAGATCATCATACCACACTTCTTTGGTGCTGTTTGAGACCGATATTAATGCCTTCTTGAGACGGAAAACGATTGTCAGGATAATAATGGGGTCAACAAATCCATCTGGTTGGTTTACATATACTTCTTCCTTCAGATGTCCGTAGAAGAAATGTTGTTTTAACGTCCATTTGGTACACTGTAAATGATTTGTGTGCACATATACGCAATGAATAACCGTACAGCTTCCAACCGAGCTGCTGGTGCAAATGACTCTTCGAAATCAATTCCTTCCTTTTGAGCATATCCCTTAGCCACAAGACGAGATTAGATGTCGAAGACATATTTTGCCCTCATCAAATTGGTGTTTTTTTCATCCTAAAGAGCCATTTTAAATGCTAAGTGACATTTTTTTGCAGAGTGGTCTGTCGACTAATTCCCATACCTCAATCGATTCAAAACTGAGTAAGTTCTTCCTGCCGTTGTATCAAATCCATGCTGAATCAGGCCATTCTTCTTGATGTTCTTGGTTCGGTTCGACCACGGTGAGTGCAAAACAAAAACATTCGCCATCTGTTACAAGCTTGTCGTCTTTTTTCTAACTTATTGGAAGGATTTCCAATGACATTTTCTAATGGATGATCTTTTGTCCAATTAAGTTTTGGTTTCCAAAACGGAAGGATGGTGATTTGATAGAAAGTATGCAGTTTGAAAGAAACAACAAGACGAGACTATGATCTCCCCTTGTTCTTGTACCGGTGTTACTGAAGATGTTGATAAATTCATCGTCGTCAAATTGTGCATTTTCGTATATTGGTTTCTGCTTGAAGTAATGTACTCAGTGCAATGAACAGTTGATACTTGTAGAAGTGAGTTGAAGTAGTTGAAGTGAATGTGTTCAATGGAGGTATATCTGCAACATCTGGTTGTATTAAGAAGTGTGAGTTGTGTTATGTTGTTGACGTTTAACGGGATTAAAATTAAATTTAAAATAATAGGGATTATAAAAAATTGAATAAATAAAAATTTATATTAATAATAATGAAAAATAGATAAAAAAAGATAAATATAATTATAAATTATCAGCAGCAATGTACAACGTAAGACAATGACCACAACAGGAGAAGTTCCAATTAGTAAATCCACTGAACATCGACTATATAGCAATTCCAGCTCATTGACTGTTGGTAACTTGTCTTAAGCATTTGAGGAACATTTTCTTGACATTGTGGACCGTTGACTTAAACTGTCATTGTTCAAGTACCGTTGTGAACATTTTGGACCGTGGTCAGAACTGACGGTGATCTGACTCCATATTTCTTTCTGTATCAACATCTGTGAAATCCCACTTATGACAATGTTTCTGAGATAACAGCCTTTCACAGCAACCATACTTAATATTTTCCTGTTACCATTACATAAGGTACATTTATCTTAAAACAAGACTTTGTTCCTCTGAACAATGATTATTAACCAGCATGACTTACATCCATAGGTTTTGTTTGACATGCATGAATTATGAGTATTTCTACATTTGAAACCATGTGGGGGTTTCACCGTCAACCTTGCTTGTTCAAGAGTCGGAATTAACTTTCCTTGTATTTGAATCCACCTAAGACCAACAGAATTGAAAATTCTACCCTGGGGGTATTTTCCACCTAAGATCATATCTAGAGATGTTTTCTCATACACAGAAGCGGAAAGTCTTATTAGGGATAAAAACCTAGAGTCCGTGTAAATATCTGCCTACCAGGTTTTCTGAGTAGACTCTTATTTTGATCTACGGGTTTTGTATACTGTTTTGGGTCTTATTGGATTGAGGTCTAAGACAGCGAATTGAATTAACTTCCTTCAGTATATATGGTTTAAACAATCATCATGATTTGCATTAACGACACACTTAAGACATGTAGATACAAAACAAATTATTTTAGGAATCAAAAAAAGAACAAGAACTCCGTTACTTATAGATATCTGCTTTGGGCACAGCCTTAATCGAAACGCGACTATCCTTGAGATACAAGCAAACTCTATATGTTTGATTGTTGCTCCTAGGGTTTGGTTTGCTATCATCAGTATTGGTTTGAATCCTCGCAGAAGTAACACACTATTGTTGAAGTTCCTATCTCTTTCTTGTACTTTTTCTTAGCTAACATCTAGATAGTGATTATAAACTCCATGTCATTTTAGAACTAAATCTTTGGCAAAAGTGATCTTAGAACTATTTCCTAGATGAGCTTAGATGCAATCCATGTGATTAGGTTTTGCAAAGTGGGATGTATGTTTTCTTAGGAAAATATATTGAGTGCTGTTTTGACAAATCCTTATTCACAATCAACTATGTGAAAGTCAAACCTGTTGTATAGAACTTTGAGCCCTTTCAGATTTAAAAACGCATTCGTTTGATTCCGAACAACTGATTGGTTTTCTTAGTGATGGGTAACACCGGTATTCCCCCAAGACTATATGTTTTAAACAAACTTATTAACTACACTATGTCCTTTTAAACTTCCTTATCAAGAGTCATTTTTTTAAAAAAGCTGCAATATGCGAAAAACCATTTTGTTTTTGGTTTTTTGTTATTTGTTTTTTTTTTTTGTTTTTTTTTTTTTTTTTTTTTTTTTTTTTTTTTTTTTTTTTTTTTTTTTATTTTTCTTTTTTTGTTTTTCTATTTTTTTTTTTTTTTTTTTTCTTGTTCTTTTTATTTTTTATTTTTTTAACCTTTTTTTATTTTTTTTTTATTTTATTATTTTTTTTTTTTTTTTATTTTATGTTTTTTTTATTTTTTTACTTTAACCTTTTTTTTTTTTTTTTTTTTTTTTGTATTTTTCTTGTTTTTTTTTTTTTTTTTTTTTTTTATTTTTTTTTTTTTTTTTTTTTTGTTTTTGTTTTCTTTTTTTTTTTTATTTTTTTTTTTTTTTTTTTTTTTTATCTTTTCTTTTTTTCTTTTTTTTCTTTTTTTTTTTTTTTTTTTTTTTTAAAATAATATTAAATACTAATAAACCATTTTTTAATTATAATAAGAAATTAAAAAATTTATAATAATAGAAATTATATACTTTTAAATTAATATTTATTTAATATTATACATTAATTTTAATTAGTAAAATAAATTAATATTATAATTCTATAAATTCTAACAAATAATTATATTTTTTATAGTATTTTTTACTAAAATAAAGCTAAAAAAATTAATAAAAAAACAAAAACCCGCCCTAATAATATAGAGAAACAAAAAAAAAAAAAATAAAATTCCAAAAATAACAAACCCAAAAAATAAAAAGAAAAAGAATAAAAAAAAATATCAAAAAAAAAAAAAAGAATAAAAAAAAAAAAAAAAAAAAAAAAAAAAAAAAGAAAAAAACAAAAACAAAAAAAAACGTAAAAAAAAAACAAAAAAAAAATAGAACCCAAAAATAAAAAAAAAAAAAAAAAAAAAAAAAAAAAAAAAAAAAAAAAAATAAAAAAAAAGAAAAAAAAAAAAAAAAGATAAAAAAAATAAAAAAAAAAAAAAAATAAAAAAAAAGAATATCTAACAAAACAAAAACTACAAAAAAAATAAAAAAATAAAAATAAAAAAATTAACAAAAATAAAAAAAGAAAAAAAAAAAACAAAAAAAAAAAAGAACAAAAAGAAAAGAAATAATAATCCCTTAAAAAAAAAATACAAAAAAAGAAAAAAAAAAATAAAAACAAAATAAAAAAAAATAAAAAAAAAAAATAAATCTTTGGATTAATTATAATATACCTGAAATCTAGCTTTAATACAAGACATATTAGCAAGCATAGATGTTGTTCATGTACTGTAGTCCTTAGATCTCGTGATTTTCATAGAAAACATACAAACATTTGTTAATGCAGATTCCAAGTCTTATTTCCTTACGATAATGTAAGCCACACTAAGTTCTAATTCGATGTTTCAAAATGTTTCAATACATCAATTTTTTTTTCCCTCTTTCAATCTTGGCTTTATTACTTGTTTCAATTCAAATTTTACCAAGTATGCCCTATTTAAAAGATTGATTTTAGATATTAAGTTCGAGAGCATGCACTGTGCTTCCATTCATGAAAAATCTTTTTTAAAAATGGTCAACTTGTTCTTTGAGCAAAATATTTTCAGACTTGAGTGATAGTTTTGAGTATTGCAGTTTTCTGGTTACAGGTTTATGAATTCAAGCAAAGGAACTTTTAAACTGACATTATCCGAGGATACTGTTCACCTACCTTCAACAATGATATCAGTTACTCAGTATGTCTGTTGTCATATAGCAAAAGATATTGCATTCCAACATCAATTGTACCTCACCATTGGCTCTTCTTCTTCATAAATGGGTCTGATATCTTCATCAACAGTACTTGTATCATTCCCGTGACCTCTGCTGTCATCTTGCCAACTTTTGATTCTGTCCGTAATGCTTTATGTGTCAACCAAATCAGCACGCAATGCTTACAAACAACCCGTACAATCCTTACTCTCTTTCAACAGCATGCTGTCTTATATTCACCCTTCTTTCAGACTGTCTTTATTACGTGTTCTTTAGCAATGGACTTCTTAAACATTAACCCAGGTGTTGGCGTAATTGTAATCTCTGAAGTGTTGAACCCTCGATCCAGTGTAGTCAACAAAGTACGTGTCAGTCATTTGACTGTCATAATCCAATGTAAACATTGGAAACGATGAACCAGTTGAACTATTTTTTACCACCCAAAAGCTGTAATGTATCCTCTTCTTTTTGGAAATTCATCTTTGTCAAGTTGCTTTTGTAGTTGACTCTATGTTGAGATAGCATTGTCTTGTGAAAGTATCAACATCTTGACCAAAGATTTGCATAATGCCCTAGCTGAATCCATGTTCGAGATGTGAGTGCGATTTTAAGATCCATCTTTTGAAAGAACCTTTAAGGTGTGAATGAAGATATCTATAATATGCCATGCATCTTTCTTCTTGCATTTGAGATCTTGTATTTGATTGCATGCACATCTTTGTTTCAGAATATCCAAGCTGCACTCCTTTACTAGAGTTTGCTGGATGACATTCTCTGAAAATACTGTCTTCCTTTCTCAAACAAATGTTTTGTATGACAACTATAATCAACTTTTAATGAATCAACATTCAAAAAGGGCCCCCCCTCTGGAATTTGGATGCGAATGATCTCTTGTGTTTGCATCCAACTTCCTTTTGTTTCAACAATTGTGGAGTTCGTTGTTGATTCAGAATTAACTCGATCATTTATTCCCCGAGAATCGCAATGTTAAAGATCCAGTTGCATCATAAAAGGATTGAGCAACAGATCTAGTATAATTCTGCTGGCATAACCGACTTTTAATTCTGAATTGAAAGCATTTTCAAAACGTTGTTTCTGAGTTTTTGGTCAAATTGTCGTTGCAATCAGTCTGAAAATTATTTTCTTGGTAAGATGATTTGTATCTAGTAAATCTAAGTCTTGAGAGAATGTTGTTCTTCTTGAAGATAGGCATGTTACCAAAATCTTGTAAAGTTTTTCTATGAGAAACTTGAGTTGTGACCTAATTGCTCGAAGACCTTTCAATGCATTTAATTTCTTAAAATTGTGTCTTCTCTTGAACTTTAGAAATTGAACAAGAAGAAACTGTGTCATTCTGAAGAACACTTGATGTTTGAGTTTGCATATTGGTATTTGAATTTGACATTCTGATGAAGTTGTGAATGGATATCGGATCTTAAGTGTTATGAAGTGGTGATTGAATTGTGTGATTAAGTGAAAGTAATTAATTTCCACGGGATTTTACAAGTCAAAGATTTAAACCGAGAAATTGAGTTCTTTCGCGGGATTTTACAAAATCGAGAGGAAACCGTGAAAAGTTAACTGTTGTTGTTAAAGTTTGTTGATTAATTGTCCTTGTAGTCCGAATTAAAGTCCTTGAAGTTTGTTTGTCTTGATGTGATGTTTTGATTAAACGGTGATTAATAGATTCCCAAATTCGGTCAAATAACACCTGTTGCGCGGATCGATGTCTTTAAGCAAAACGCAATCTTCTTTAGACAAAACGCAGTGACTTTTAGCAAAACGCAATCTTTAATGGACAAAACGCAATCTTCTTTAGACAAAACGCAACGATGTCTTTAAGCAAAACGCAAGAATATTGGGCAAACCTCAATGAGCAAAACGCAACACTTGATCCAGTTAAGCAAAACGCAGAGAATTATTGATCAAACGCATGTGTCCCTTTGAAGCAAAACGCAGTGACATTATGTCGCAAAACGCAATTTGGTCTTATGAAGCAAAACCGCATAGTGACTTTTAGCAAAACGCAACACTTGAGGCAAAACGCAATGACTTTGTGGAGCAAAACACAGTCTTCTTTAAGGCAAAACGCAATGACTTGAGCAAAACAAAATGAAGAAATTAATTGGGCAGAGCTTCTATTAGTCAAAACGCAGTGAGGGTCTTCAACTTGTTACAAAACGCAATACACAAAACGCTAGATACTCTGGTTTGTTCTTCGAGGCAAAACCAATGGTCTTCCGAATACCAAAACGCAACCTGAAAAAGAACAAAACGCCTACAAGTACAATTTGGACCACCAGTCGCTTTCAACATCCGAATCCGTAACTTTTCTTTGTCCTTTATAGCACAAAACGGCAATGCTTTTTTTATCTAACCAAAACGCCACCAAGAATTACTTGATAATAACCAAACGCAACAAGAAAAATTCTTGTAATCTTTTATCTAGGCCACGAAAAAGTTGTAGAAGCTCAATAGAACCATGCAAGGACTTGTTCTAAGTAAGTAAGAGCACGAAAGTACCGATCCTTGAACAACATAATCCACGAAATAAAATCAAACATGGTATTACTTGTGTTTCACACAGTCGAAACCAAAACAAAACCACTAACAATCCACGAATCAACGACACTAAACACCCCTTGGCAGTGATGCCAACAATGCTATCCTCCCCATTATTTAATTCCAATACACCACAATAATCTTAACGCAATATGCTAGAAAAAAATAAGAAATCTTAGAGAGAATAAGTAAAGAGAGAAAACAAGAAAGGAATATTCGGATTAGGATGAATGGTGGATTACAAATGAATGAAAAAGTAACCAAACACCCTTCAACCAAGTGTGGGAAGGGATATATTATACCCATGAGCAGCCTTGCTAGGTAGCTTATGGGCTTGTAATCTTTGGGTCGGACTTGGCCATAACTTGGTCTTTTATCCCAAAACTACGACAAAATTAGATTACAATCCAAGCCCGTTGAACCCGACTAGCCTATTACAATACAAGACCTAGTTTGACTTTCTAAGACCGATAACATTCTTGTTCGACTTAATATAATTAAGGCTAACACATTTCACAAAATCGCCAAATCTCTACGTTATACCCGGTAAACCACAAGGACCAAAAATGTAGTTAACTCTTCAAAATTTAAATTCTAGGGACAAGGACAAGGATAAGGATAAGGATAAGGATAAGGATGAGGGTGAGTTGGAGTGAGTTGGCTTGGATGTGATGTTTGATGTGATTGAATGGAGTCTATGGCTTGTGATTTCAAATTCAAAATTGAAGTGTTGGGTGATGATGAATTAAGTGTTAGGATAAGGATGAGTTGGTATAGAAATTGTGTTAAACGGACGAGTCAAGATGATATTGGTATACAAGTTATGTTAAACGGACGAGCCTAGTTGACATTGTTATACATGAGATGTTAAACGGATAAGTCGGGGTGATACTGGTATACAAGTTATATTAAATGGATGAGTCGAGTTGATATTGTTATACATGAGTTGTTAAACGGATGAGTCCACGTGATATTAGATAAGTATTTAATGTGCGTGGTGTACTATTGGAATCCGTTTTCATAAAACACGACAAAAAAACAAAGACCCAAACCAACATAAAACCCAAAAAAAGAACACCCGAAACACAATAACAATCAAACACATACACAAAACACCAATCACTATCACACACACACAAAACACATATCCATATAAGTCGAGGTGATATTGGTATACAAGTTGTGCTAAACGGATGAGCCAATGTGATGTTGTTTTACATGAGATGTTAAACAAATGAGTCGAGATGCTCTTGATATACATGAGATGTTAAACGGATGAGTCTAACTTGTATTTGTATATAATTTATATTAAATGGATGAGTCGAGGTGATATTGTTTTACATGATATGTTAAATAGATGAGTTGAGATTGTATTGATATACAAGTTATGTTAAACGGCTGAGTCGATGTGATAGTGTTATACATGAGATGTTAAACGGACGAGTCAATGTGATATTTTTATACATGAGATGTTAAACGGACGAGTCGAGGTTGTATTGATATAAACTTGTTAAGCGGATGAGTCGATATGGTATTAATATATATGAGATGTTAACCGCCGAATGTTGGTGAACGTAGAAAAGAAGAACGTAAACGGACCAGGGGAAGCTATACATGTTGTCAGTATGTTAGGATTTCGATATGAATCCCTCCAAGACCGTGCTCGTGGAGAACTATGAAGAAATGAGACCGTGTAGTCCATCAAAGGAGTTGACTCACCTTAAGGATCCATTAACATCCGAATACATGGAAACATATAGAAGAAGAACGTAAACGGATAAATGGAAGCCATACATGTTGACAATATGTTAGGATTTCGATATGAATCCCCCGAGAATGCGCTCGTGGAGAACTATGGAGAAATGATACTGGTAGTCCATCAAAGGAGTTGACTCACCTTAAGGATCCATTAACATCCGAATACATGGAAACATATAGAAGAAGAACGTAAACGGATAAATGGAAGCCATACATGTTGACAATATGTTAGGATTTCGATATGAATCCCTTGAGACCGTGCTCGCGGACGTAAACGGACCAAGGAAAGCTATACATGTTGTTAGTATGTTAGGCTTTCAATCTGTATCCCTAGAGACCGCGCTCGTGGAGAACTATGAAGAAACGAGACTGTGCAGTCAATCAATGGAGTTGACTCACGTTTAGGATCCATTAACAGTCGGATGCAAGGAAACGTACTGAAGAAGAACGTAAACGGACCAAGAGAAGCTATGCATGTTGTCAGTATGTTTGGCTTTCGATATGAATCCTTATAGAACGCGCTAGTGAGACCTTTTAAAAAATGATATAATTAAATCTTCTACAATTATATGAACATTTAGTTAAAAAAAACTTCATGTATATTATACACGGTTCGGTTAGGTTAATTGCGATATATAAAAATAAAAACTGAAATTGAACCGTAATAAGCGGGGTTTTTTCGATTTTGGATTAAGAGGTTCGAATCGATCTGTCAGTTTTTCGAGTATTTTAAACACCCTTAGTTTAAACCGTTACCGCTATACCGGATAATTTTATTATATCGCATTTCACTCTTTTTATTTACAGATGGGTAAAAGCTATAAAATACCAACGTACTTTTCAAAATTTACCGTAATGAACAACTTACTTTTTTATTATCGATACCACCAATTTACATTCAAATTTTGTTTCAACTTGAACAAAACGTTTGTAATGTTAGTTATTATGTGGCAACGTTAGTCCATTTAGCTAACGATCGTTTGAGGAAGTTGCAAAAATCGTCCCTGTGGTTTTCATATTTATTTTTTTCGAAATTTTTTTATTTAGAACCATTTTTTTCGAAAAAGGAATTTTTGAAATTTTTTATCGAAACTTCTTTTCTCCGAAATTTTTTTATGTTTCGATTTTTTTTTCGAAAATTTTTACACACATTTTTTTGAAAAAATTTTATACACATTTATAAAATAAATTTTATACACATAAAATTTTTTCGAAAAAAAGAAGTTTCGAAAAAAGATTTCGAAAATTTTTTATGTGTATAAAATTTTTCTTTCGAACCATTTTTTTTCGAAACTTCATTTTTTTCGAAAAATTTTTATGTGTAAATTTTTTTCGAATTTTTTGCAACTTCCTCAAACGATCGTTAGCTAAATGGACTAACGTTGCCACATAATAACTAACCATACAAACGTTTTGTTCAAGTTGAAACAAAAATTGAATGTAAGTTTGTGGTATCGATAATAAAAAAGTAAGTTGTTCTTTACGGTAAATTTTAGAAAATACGTTGGTATTCTATAGCATTTACCCTTTACTATTAAAAAGCACTTCCCGCTTCTACTTTCTCTAAAAATCAAATAACCAAAATTGAAAATTTCCCCAAATATATCAAAAGCTGATAAGCAAATAAAATTCCCTCCAAAATTAGGTTTTGCAACCCGAAAAAAGATCTATAAAGAACAATGTCCAATTTAAGAACAAATCATTCAATCTCATCCATCCATTTTATTTACATCTAACGGCTTATATTAAATCATATGTTTATTTAATTAAATAACCCACTTTCATCATATTTTTTAAAATTAGCATATCTCTCAAACCGTTAATCGTTACGCAAATTTAATTATACCATCGCGAAGATAATTAAATTATCTTTCTATAGACGGGCACTTTTATATATACTTTCGACGAACCTTTTTTTAATTTTCGCTCAGAAAAAGTCACACGTGATTCGAAAAATCTCACGTAATTCGAAAAATCACACGTGATTTATTACTTTAAAAATCATAAGTGAATTTGTGAAATCACATGCGATTTATGAAATAGCACTTGATTTTTAAAAACAACAAATCACCAGTGATTTTACAAATCACGTGTAATTTTTCTTTAAGAAAATTTTAACACTAAAAAATAGTCAAAAGTATATGAAATCGATTTTTTTTAGTTACGTCTGGAAAAACACATGTGATTTGTATCACAAATCACATGTGATTTTATGAAATCACGTGTGATTCTGCTACAAAATACATGTGATTTTTTCAGACGTGACAAAAAAAAATTTAAAAAAAGTTCGTCGAAAGTATATAAAAGTGCCCCTTTATAGAAAGATGATTTAATTCTCGTCGCGATGACGTATTTTTTATCGTTTAACGATTTACCGTTTGCAAGATATTTAATTTAAAAAAAAAAGATGAAAAGTGAGATTTTTTATTATTTAATGAAAAATGAACGACTATCACCTGCTCTTTGCAACCCCGCCCCCATTTTCATCTCACTTGACTATCTTACCTCTACTCCATCACCAAACAAACATGTGATTAAATCATCACTGCTCTCGATTCAAGTCTATTGATCCACGGATCAGGTATTACATCTTCAAGTTTATAACCAATTTGGCATGTTTGTGTGTCAATTGGTGATTATTTCAACTACATTTTCATCTCACTTGACTATCTTTTCTCTACATAATTACAGCTAGTATTATTATCCCTTTTCTTGCAGGTGTCTGCGGTCAAACACGTCTTAAATAAATCACACCAAAACTTAATCTTGGAAAAATGAAGAAAATATTTGATGACGTGGGTGTCATTTCCTTTTTTCATTAAATTAATAGCTTGACCCGCTAGATATAGAATATAATTAAAATTTACCCATTTAGGTGAATGGGTTAATAGTTGTCACCTCAGTAGAGATGTAGTTTTAGTCTAGATTTTTAATTCAATTCAGCAAGCAGTGTGTCTATTTCTGAGGGTCCTTAAAAGGCGTTGTGGTAACGGACAGCAGTACTAGCAAATTCCATCACATTTTTATTTCTCACTCTGCCTGTTGATATGAATGCTTGCTTATTTATGTAACAAGTTATAATACATAACTGTCCTTTGTTGACTCGATTCTTTTTAATATGGTGATGTAGATATAAAGGACGGTGTTCTCTCTTAGGATTTCAATTAGCAGAAAGGGATATCATCGTTGATTACAGGTGATATTCTTTCTTGTAATATATCTAATCGGTTCAGAGGTTGTTGAAGTATACATGTATATTTAAATTTCTTCTTTACATGTATTATTTGCCAAGTCCTCCCTCTCGAACCAACTAAATAATATGGCCATCAGAATTGAGCCCAATCCGTTGGTTTAATAGCCTTATGGCTTATCCGTTTGGCTGAGAAGAAACCTACATCTGTGACTGAATGAAAAAAGTCACTCTATTTAAAGATGAATATTGAGCCTTACGTCTGCTTTTTAAAAATTGATTTTTGTAGGAACTTTCCCCAAGGTACAATCAGCGACATGGTTGAGGATGTTTCTAGGAGGTTATCATTTGTATGCAATAATATCGCTAATTTTGGAGGTGATCCCAGTAGGTAACCAACTAGTCTATATGAAATTATGAATGGTCCCTTTTGATACTGAATGATATTATGCTTACTTCAACCTTTTTTGCAGGATATATTAAATGGGCCAATTTGCTGGTGCACATATATCTTTTTGTGTATTATTGGATCAGGCCATTGAAGAATCCAAAGGGGAGACCATTTCTTGGAGTGTCTCTTAGATAAAAGCTTAGTTTGGACACATTCCGGAGGGTAAGCACTTTGATTTGTTTTCTAGGTACTTAATGATACTAATGCCATGAAGGAAGAACTAAAAGCTTGTGCAGTAGCGTTAAAACTTTTAGGAGAAATATTTCAGGTGCGATTCCATGTTGTCTAATCGAGTTAATTACGCCAAATATGCAATATTCGAAAATCTGATTTAACAATGATGTCTTGTCTCTAGAGAGAAAAGCTATCACAAAATCTTGAAACGTCGAAGAAGAAGACAGTTTGCTGATATTAAGGACGATACAAGCAGCTTGGATAGTTGTGATGATGAGGATTCACCGAGGACACTCAACTTTAGAGCCCTATTACTGTTTTTTTTCCTTCACATATATGGAGGCTTATGCTCAAGCAGGTAGTAAAGTTTGTTTCTTTGGAAAATGTAATAGGGAATCGGTAGACTATTCAGGTGCTTGTGTAATCCAGCATATGACATGGACGATGACGACGAAATTGTTTACAAGAGCAAGAAATGATGACCATGAAAGAACCAATCAACGACATTCACTGTTTTTCAGATTGTATATGCAAGCTCAAACAGCGAGTAAAGGATACAGAGGTGTAACCTGTCGATTAAAACTGAATTATGTGTAATTTTTTGCAGAATCTTCGTTATACATATTGAACATATGAATCTTTGGTTTATACATTTTCTTCATTTAGTAAAGCTTTTGGTATATTTTATGCACCATGTTGAATAAAAATGAGTTTGAACATATGAATCTTTGGTTTATACATTTTCTTCATTTAGTAAAGCTTTTGGTATATTTTATCCACTATGTTGAATAAAAATGAGTTTGCGTGAAAGAGGATGTTGGAACCCGCTTTTTCAAATCGCAGTATTTGATATGCAGGATCTGTTTGGTAAATGCAGTCCCAAACACCCCCCCTAAATCATGCGGAAAAAATCATTGTACTCACCAAGCATGGTATCTTATGACTTAAGATAATATAGAAGGTCGAGTATCTAAGATAGAAGTGCTCGACGAGCGACATGCACCTCAGGTTGTCTCTGGTCAAAGTTTGGAAAAAAGTAAAAAGGATTATCCGGGTCTTCCGAACCAGTAAAAGCAGCTGAGAATTTTTACGATATATTTTCTGAAGATCTTGAATAAACCAATACATAGATCTTGCACATCCTGTGTGTTATAAAGTTGAACAGGTCAAAGTCCAAACCCGCACAACCCGAATTCATTCCCCATTTGGCCCGTTTAGTAAAACCTCATCACCTTTTTACATGCAAATGAATCGAGAAAAAAGTAAGAACTTCACTTCGAGTATTCGTTTTTGATACCATGATCAACACTTAAAAATAAAGGAAAAGTTCACATTTCCCTTGAAACATCAATGTCCATACGTTAGCAAGTACAAAAACCGTTCACAAAGTCACAAACATAAGGAACTATATACACAACTCTACCCAAAATCAACAAACGAACCACTTAAAGTACTCGACCACTGATCCACCCACCTTTTGAAGTTTGAACCATGAATACGCATTATAAGGGAATGCCTACCCGGGAAGGTATGAAGTGCAGAAAAACAATCACATAGTCACTATGTTGAATAAAAATGAGTTTGCACGAAAGAGGATGTTGGAACCCGCTTTTTCAAATCCCAGTATTTCATATGCAGGATCTGTTTGGTAAATGCAGTCCCAAACACCCCCCTAAATCGTGCCAAAAAAATCATTTTATTCATGAAGCATGGCATTATATGACTTAAGATGATATAGAAGGTCGAGTATCTAAAATAGAAGTGCTCGACGAGCGACATGCACCTCAGGTCGTCTCAGGTTAAAGCTAGTTTGGAAAAAAGTAAAAGGATTATCTGGGTCTTCCGTACCAGTAAAAGCAGCTGAGAATTTTTTACGATATATTTTCTGAAGATCTTGAATAAACCAATACATAGATCTTGCACATCCTGTGTGTTATAAAGTTGAACAGGTCAAAGTCCAAACCCGCACAACCCGAATTCATTCCCCATTTGGCCCGTTTAGTAAAACCTCATCACCTTTTTACATGCAAATGAATCGAGAAAAAAGTAAGAACTTCACTTCGAGTATTCGTTTTTGATACCATGATCAACACTTAAAAATAAAGGAAAAGTTCACATTTCCCTTGAAACATCAATGTCCATACGTTAACAAGTACAAAAACCGTTCACAAAGTCACAAACATAAGGAACTATATACACAACTCTACCCAAAATCAACAAACGAACCACTTAAAGTACTCGACCACTGATCCACCCACCTTTTGAAGTTTGAACCATGAATACGCATTATAAGGGAATGCCTACCCGGGAAGGTATGAAGTGCAGAAAAACAATCACATAGTGCCTGAACCGCAAGAGCTGTTAGAGCGATGCATTGACCGATGTTGAGGTTCATTAACCCTTCCTCTTTGACCCTACTGCTTTTAGCCTGATCCCACACTTGGTGCTCATTCCTGTGCGCTTAAGTGTATACTGATCTGTGATTTTTTGACAGAAGTAGAGCCCCAGAGATCGTAGATGTAGGCAGTTGTTTGCAAGGGCTACAACACTATCATCTGTTTCAGAGAATACATTTGAAATCAAAGTTTGGCATATATTTTTAAGTTTATAACCAAACATAAAAACAAGGGACTATGTTACCTGTTATAAGAACACGACAACTAGCTGGAATATTGTCAGTATAAAATCTAACTCAAATTGATTATTGGATGCAAACAGACTTTTTGTACATTGGAGCAAGCAATACCGATGATCCACATCAATACCGCCAGTTGGATCCACAGCAATACCGATATTTGGAGCAAGCTTCTTTGGAATACCTGTGACCAAGTGCAAAATCTCGTTAAAACCAATAGACATCCAACAGGTTTTTTAATCTACTGAATAACACAACTATATCAAAAGAATGTCGTCAAGTGAATGTAAAAGTTAGTTCTTGCACAAGTGCAACTCTGCAAGTATCTTTCATAAATACAAGAGGTTTTCAGGGTCGTTCATAATTGACGATACTACTATAGACAAAATTTGTCTTAATTGCCTATCGAACTAGATACTGGGAGAATATACATAAGCCAACTAACAAACAATACAGCTTAATTTCTCGTTTTAGCAGTAAAATGCAAGATTTTGGATCCTCTTGACTTTGCTACAAACGAACTCCTTGCAATCATTCTTTTGAGATTGATTAGCATTACCTTCAACTCCTCAAGAGAAAACCCACGACCCTCATGAATCTTCATGTTGTATTTCAAAGTTTGACCATGAACTTGAGGACGAAGTCGTCCAGCTGGCCTTGGGAAAACCGAGCCTTTGCTTGGCTAGCTGAAATCAAATACAAAAATATTTACTCATATTATTAGCATATCAAGATAATACATATCACTAAGGTCGCCCAAATCAACTAAAAATGAAAAATAACCCAACAAAGAAACTAGGCTGGTTAAACAATGTCTTCACATAGTTTTGCCAATGCTTCTTGAAGTGTCCGTTTGGGATAACGTTGTTATGCTTCACCACGAGTTACTCTGTAAACACACATCAACTTATCACACCTTCATAAAAACTATCGCAAACAAAAACCCATACAAAATTCAATGTAAACCATCAATTTCAATACCGAAAACCGTTCTAACAAACCCAATTTCTACTATTTTAGCAATTGCATCGACACCCTATTCGTTACCATATAATCTAAACATAGAAACGAGCTTGGTTTAGTTCGATTCTTGGCCAAAACCAAACCAAAAACAACAGTTTGGTTTTTATAACTTTAACTAAGTTCGGTTTCTGGCGAAAAGCGAAACTGAACCAAAAAGGCGAAAACTTCAATCCTTTATTTTCAGGACCATTTACTCTAAATGACTATCTCGGTTCAATCTATGACAATTTAGTTTTCGGCTTTAAAAACTACATTTCATAATTAATAAACAGCAAACTTCTTTCTTCTTATGGGGTGTTCGTTTAAGCTTATAAATGGGCTTATGAGCTTATTTGATTTCGGCTTATATTTCATAAGCCTCAATTTTCCAACTTATTTAGAGACTTATGGGCTTATACAATCTTCTTACATCATAATAAGCTTACATAAGCCATAAGTATCAATAAGCCGGAAAATTAAGGCTTATGAAAACATCAGCCGAAATCAAATAAGCTCACAAGCCCACATATAAGCTTAAACAAACACCCCCTAAGAAAAAACTACATTTCCTAATCAAGGACGAGTGACACGCTGTAATCTGTTCTACACCTAATAATAAATTGCAATAAGCTATATGGGAAAACACAAAAGTTCAAAACGTACCTGAGTCACTCCAGAAACTTTCAACAACTAGTTCGATTGAGTCACTCCAGAAACTTAGTGCCATGGCACTTCTGTTAACATTAGTGTCTGATCCTATAACTCGTCTAGGTCTAGGGTTTGGTACTGGCGGCTTTTTTGGCGGCGGCGGTGGCGGCTATGTGTTTCTTGGACATAATTTGAAGTTGGTTTTTGATACTCTTGATTAAAAGGCTGATAATTTTGTTCCTTTGAAGATCCATGACCATTAGAATTGGGTTTTTGACTGTTTTTTTTTCTCAAACAAGAACTCAACAAAATAAGTTAAAGATTGAATCTTTTTAATAAAAGATAGTAAATTTTTATATGGATTTGAGTAGAACACAGATGGAATTTGTGTAGCATGAGTTAAAGGTCAGGTGAAATGGGTTAACTTAACCATGTCTATCAAAAAAGATAAATTACTTATCATATTTTTTATGAAAAAAATAATATTTATTTTATTTTTGAAAAAAGAAAAAAGAAATTTAATGTTTTTTTTTATAATTTAATGAGGGAGTCTATAAAAAAAAGATGGTCTATAAAAAATTATTTACCTATTTTTTTTGACACTTGTCAAAAATCTAATGGAGCATACAAGTCTTATTAAAAAGCTTGTCTAAAATAGAATAAGAGGATTTTATTGTCTAAACCTATGTATTTGACCCCTTTTTGTGTCTATATTGGTAATTAACTCTAATCCAAAACTCATCAAACCTCAAAGCATATTTTTTGATAAACTCACCCGATCCCGATCCTTGATTAGCATAAGGAATGAAGAAATATCTGGGTACAAGACCGAATCAATTTTCTCTGGTCGTTCAACTATAGAATACTTCACAGCAACAACCACCGTTGCTCTAGTAAATGCAGCAGGACTAGTTGTCCAGCTAGTACGTCTAACTCCATGACAAAACGTGTGAACAGAATGGCTTGTTTAGAGCATGTGCAGGTTCTCTAGTGTTCTATAATAAAAAAATCCAGAGCTATATTAGCTAACTAAACTTTGAATAACGTCACATAGAAATATCACAATACACATACAAACCAAAAAATATATAAAGAGTCATGCCTTTTAGAAACAAAGTGTGTTGATGTAGCAAAATTTTAGTAAAAAAACTTCTTGTTAGTAATTCGTTGGAAAACGGTTGTAAATTTCCAAACGGAACGTTACCGTTGCAAATTTTCGTTGCATTTGCCTGTTTTGTGTAGTAGTGTATAATCAAAGTTAATTACCTCGAAGCAATGAAGATCTCCTTCAAGAAGCTTTTCATTGTGATGCTCCTCCCGTTGATGGTGGTCGTGACTCCGATAGATACTCCTGTTGTTGAAGTTAACCACATGTTTAATGTCACGGTTGATAATCACTTAATTTGTGATTATCAACAACGACATTAAACATGTGGTTAGCATCAACAACGGGATCATCTACCGGAGTGACGACCACCTTCAACAGGAGGAGCATCACAACGAAAAGCTTTTTGAACGAGATCTTCAATGCTTCGAGGTAATTAACTTTGACTATAGCATTATGGGTTGAGGGTTAGGATTTTATAGATTAATCACATGCTCCGGCTACACAAACACATTTCAAATTAACCGGTCAAAAAGTAAGTTTTGCAACATTTAATCACAGGTACTCAATGAAGTGAAGATGCTATATATTAAGGGGTAAGAACACTTACGGTTAATTCTTCCGTGAGCACGAGATGTACAACGTCTTTGTTTTTGTGTTCGGTTCGCCTGGATGTAAAAGATGTGAAGAGCATCCACATCCAACCTTTAACCTACAAATATAATTAACCGAATGATGAACAAAACATTAGCAAAATGGAATTTATATCATGAACAAAAAGACCGATACACAAATCTAAAACATTACCTCGGCGTTGATATCTGCATTCTTGAAAATCAAGAATAAATTTAGCATACATATAAGGCCAACGTCCTTGTCTATTTAAATGGCGATTCTTTGCTTGTCCAGCTAGTACGTCTAACTTCATGACAAAACGTGTGAACAGAATGCCTTGTTTATGTGCAAGAACATCCTCTAAGTATCTCTTAGCCTTGATCAAAGGCATCCCGCGTAGAGCATGTGCAGGTTCTCTAGTGTTCTATAATAAAAAATCCAAAACTATATTAGCTAACTAAACTTTGAATAACGTCACATAGAAATATCACAATACACATACAAACCAAAAAATATAAAGAGTCATGCCTTTTAGAAACAAAGTGTGTTGATGTAGCAAACTTTTATTAAAAAAACTTCTTGTTGGTAATTCGTTGGAAAACGGTTGTAAATTTCCAAACAGAACGTTACCGTTGCAAATTTTCATTGCATTTGCCTGTTTTGTGTAGTAGTGTATAATCAAAGTTAATTACCTCGAAGCAATGAAGATATCCTTCAAGAAGCTTTTCATTGTGATGCTCCTCCTGTTGATGGTGGTCGTGACTCCGATAGATACTCCTGTTGTTGAAGTTAACCACATGTTTAATGTCGCGGTTGATAATCACTTAATTTATGATTATCAACAACGACATTAAACATGTGGTTAAGATCAACAACGGAAACATCTATCGGAGTGACGACCACTTTCAACAGGATGAGCATCACAACGAAAAGCTTATGAACGAGATCTTCAATACTTCGAGGTAATTAACTTTGATTATATCATTATGGGTTGAGGGTTAGGATTTTATAGATTAATCACATGCTCTGGCTGCACAAACACATTTCAATAAACCGGTAAAAAGTAGATTTTGCTACCTTTAATCACATGTACTCAAGGAAGTGAAGATGCTATATATTAAGGGGTAAGAACACTTAAGGTTATTTCTTCCGTGAGCACGAGATGTATGACGTCTTTGTTTTTGTGTTCGGTTCGCCTGGATGTAAAAGATGTGAAGAGCCTCAACATCCAACCTTTAACCTACAAATATAATTAACCGAATGATGAACAAAACATTAGCAAAATGGAATTTATATCATGAACAAAAAGACCGATACGCAAATCTAAAACATTACCTCGGCGTTGATATTGGCATTCTTGAAAATCAAGAATAAATTTAGCATACATATTAGGCCAACGTCCTTGTCCATTTAAATGGCGATTCTTTGCTTGTCCAGCTAGTATGTCCAACTCCACGACATAAACGTGTGAACAAAATGGCTTGTTTATGTGCAAGAACATCCTCTAAGTATCTCTTAGCCTTGATCAAAGGAATCCTGCGTAGAGCATGTGCAGGTTCTCTAGTGTTCTATAATAAAAAAATCCAGAACTATATTAGCTAAATAAACTTGGAATAACGTCACACAGAAATATCACAATACACATACAATCCAAAAACTATAAAGAGTCATGCCTTTTAGAAACAAAGTGTGTTGATATAGCAAACTTTTAGTAAAAAAACTTCTTGTTGGTAATTCGTTGGAAAACGGTTGTAAATTTTCAAACGGAACGTTACCGTTGCAAATTTTCGTTGCATTTGCCTGTTTTGTGTAGTAGTGTATAATCAAAGTTAATCCTGTTTTGTGATTATCAACAACGACATTAAACATGTGGTTAGCATCAACAACGGGATCATCTACCGGAGTGACGATCACCTTCAACAGGAGGAGCATCACAACGAAAAGCTTCTTGAACGAGATCTTCATTGCTTCGAGGTAATTAACTTTGATACGCATTTTGGTGCTCCAAAGTATTGAAAATTTGTTAAACCGCTTTTGGAATTACTCATGCTCCTGCTCCTCATGAAGGTAGCCTATTAGGGCCACTTTGTCAACAAATTAACCATAAAATGTATGTGACAACTTACAACTAACAAAACAATGAATTTAACGAGACTCGTTTGAAGCATTAAATCCAACTACCTATGACTTCTTTACATTCACTCTCCATGGTGTATGTTTTCCCGGTCCCCGTATGACCGCAAGAAAAAATAGTACAATTGAACCCTTCCAAAACCTCGTAATTAGAACAACTGCTGGTTCATATAAATCCTTTTGACGAGAAGTAGGTCCAAAAACCTGCATAAAAAATATTAATACTTATCACTAACCAGAGCACCAGAATGCTCTAAACTTTAACGCTCATCAAACACATAAACGTTGTAACTATGACTCTATAATCAAACATGAATTTCCCTAACTAATCTCAAATACATATCAATCCAGTGAAGAGCTTCGGTTCCTAAATGATTTATAAATAAGCCTATTTTTTAGAATAACATGACATCGTAGTTGCTTAGATCTAGTAACTCTAAAGGTCTAAACTTCAAGTCTCGCCAAACATAAGTGACCAAATAAACTAGACTTATTAATATACTTCAAGAAGAACTTACTTATCCATGATCCTATAATTTGATTATTAACTTGACATCAACACATAAAAATATAATCATCAACAAAGCTGATTTTAAAAAACTTATTAAAAAACTTTTTTTTTTCAATCACCTATATAGACAACAGAGCTTTGTTTTCTAACAAACTTATAAACATTAAACACGAAACTATAAAACTCCAAATCCTACTTCTACTTATTAAAATGCATACAAATTATTAAAAAATAACAACGTTATCAAACATAAAAACATGATCGATTTGCTTCCCAGCGATACTCTGCGAAACGGAAAACTTCGCATTGGTAGTCATTACACGTCAGATTCCACCCAAAATTTACCACTGTTAAGGTAAAAATGTGCACAAACAATATAGGAGATTGAATACAAGATTAGACAAGACAATTACGTACCAGACAGAATAAGTGCTGAAACACTAAAACATGCAGCTTCAAACCAAGTTTATGGAATGTGTCCGTTAGGACAGCGAATATTTCTTGTACAATCAGCACGAAGTAAGACCGGAAGAATTGACTAACAAAACTCAGAATTCTGTCACGTGAAAAAATGAAATCTCAGAATATATATACAATACATAAATAGAACATGTACAAGATTCTAAAAGCCCGAGAAATTAACCTATATGTTAATGAAGGTAATGAGTACAAGAAGGTAATGCAGTAGAAAAGAAAAACCCATTTGAAAAAGTGGCAGCCAACATATACCTTCAAACTGATTATACTTAAGCAATCCCTTCCCCTCAACATCTTTCAAAGAAAAAGAAACCTTTATGGGATGCCTCTACTGTTTCTTTGAATGTCGTGAATGATTTTAGCCGCCCACTTAAAGTCATGGCCATTGCTGATAAAAAAAACACAGATTTGTCTAATAAGTGGCGGTGACAAAGAAAAAATATGCAAGATTGACTCTAATAAAACACAAACACACATGAAGTTGAAGAAAGTTAATCCTAAGCAATCATAACAACGAATTGCATACATAAACATCAGATTGATGTGATACATATTTAAATAGATATAAGAAAAAGCAGAGGATATCAAGACAAACCTTATTGTTAAATGATGAGTCAATTTTGTGTTACGGTTTTGTGGTGGGTTTGATTTAGGGTTTTGTGAGTATCATAATTTTTATCCACGTGTATTTTTGAATAAAATGAGTATCACAGAAGATTTGTGAATAGAAGGAAACTGAATCAATGTTTTGAATGAGTGCTTTAAATGGTGTTTGATTTCACAAGTAAACTGAATCAATTTCCTTAGGCATTGCTTGAATAGTTACCATATAGTGTTTTCCATTTAGTGGCCATCCACTTTACATGAACTAGTTTATATGTAATAAGAAAAAAAACACATTAGCCAAAAGTAAAGAAGGTCAAAATGGTTGAATTTAGGTCAAACAAGTAAATAAAAATAAGTGAATAAAAAGAAGTTCATATAGCCTAGGCGTCAACTTCAACCCATTTAGGTCAAACAAGTAAATAAAAATTATGAAGAATGAAATTCAAATGAATGAAAAGAGACAACAACTAAAGTAACTTAGCAGCTAAAACAAGACCCAAGCCTGATCAGCAATCTGGGCTTACATCGTCTACTGAATGAACCTCATGGTCTGTACAAATGGCTATCTAAATCCTGGACATAATAAACATCACCACTTCCATACCATCACAATAATGAAATAATAATATTAGAGTTACACTTGATTTAAAAGGTTAAGATAACGGGTAACAATATAATCTAAACATGGACACAAAACCATCTTATTATGACAGAAATACGGGCTAGGTTAAATTCTAGACTGAATTTTATATAAAAACATAAAAAAGAATTTCACATGTCATATTTTTATCATATTAGGACCGAATATGTGATACCTTCAAGCGGCTCTTTCAAAGCAGCACGAGTAATAGTATCTTGTTGAATGAGAGATCCTAGTCTGCTTTCAAGGGTAGGACAGTGGATGATGACGTTGCACCTGGGCTCAAGGCAGTTCTTACCTTCAAAGTAAATTCAAGTCAAAACAAAAAAGTTGAACCTGAAGATGTCGTCCTAAGTTAATCTCATTTCACAAACACGACAACTTTTGGACCAACAACAGCATGCCAGCTGAGATACCCACGTGGTTTGTGAGCAGATTTGATCAGAACCTTTGAAGGTAAGAAACTGCGTTGACCTAGAACAGCAACATCTTCATCCACGTCGCCCTGTTTGATAGCACCTGGCAAATCATGGTAATGTATCTACCTAACAAGTTTAGCCCTTGGGCTTTTGTTTATTACATAAGTAGCAGGAGCAATGTCGAGATTATGTCCACAGAGATGACCCCTGGTTGTGAGCAGATTTTGATCAGAAACTTTGAAGGTAAGAACTGCGTTGAGCCAAGGCGCAACTTCTTCATCCACTGTGGTCCTGGTTGTGAGCACATGGCGAATCTTGATAATGAGCCTGGATACAAAGCCATCGGTGAGAAATATAGGGTTTTTGAATTAAGATTTTTGTAATATTTGTGTGAGAATCGCCTTGGTTTTATACTACTTTTTAGCCAAGCCAAGCCCAATACAAGAATTAGGGTTTGTATAATGTATTCATAGAAACGATTGTAAAAAAACAATTTACCTAAAATAAGTTTAGTATTCATGTTTTAAAGGTTTAAAAGATTTTCTTTGTCACAAGACACTGATTATAACAGTCGAACAATAAGAAACACAAAAAATCTAATCTGTATTGAGAATGCTCGTAACGTATTTTGATTTTGTCATTTGTGGATTTCATTAGCTTTTTACGATTGCAAATTTCATTAGAACTGATCTCAATATTTTCTGTATACACAACAGATGGCTGGAAGGAGTAATTAGAAGGAAGCCTACGAGTATAGTTGGAATATTAAAGTTTTTGAAGCCTTCCTCACCAATACCACTAACATTGTCTTCCAACTTTGATGTGCATCAATGCTAATTGGTATGCTTTCTATATTTTACTCTCTCGGTTTATAATGTTATAGACATTATATTCTGGTAATTTAGTTTCTAATTCAGTTTATGATGCGTTAATATCTGTTGGAAATTCAGTTTACAATGTTTCAGGACTTCTTGTTATTTGTTCAATTATTATAGGGTTAATTACTTGAAAATGCATTATACTTGTCACTTTTTGTTATTGTGTGTATTGAACTTTTTATTTTCTTATTGTGTGTATCGAACTTTCAAATTTCGACATTTGTGTGTATTTTTGACCATTTTACCCTTACTTTTTTCAAAATTCGAAGGGTAAAATGGTCATTTTACATGGCTAGAATAGTGACAAAATACACACAAAGGTCGAAATTTGAAAGTTCAGTACATACAATAAGAAAAAAAAAAGTTCAATACACACAATAACTAAAAGTGACAAGTATGATACATTTTCAAGTAATTATCCCATTATTATACAAGTCTATTTTGTTAATAATTTAGTTTTGATGTTTTGGAACTTGTTCTTATTTGTTGTAACTTTTCGGTTATTTTTGTAGAACAATGAATTAGGGAAAAGATAAATTTGAGTTGATTGAGAAGTTTGTGCAAGAAAAATAGAGGAGGAGGTGATTGATGTGATACAAGATCATAAGAGGTTGCGTCTGAGCCTAATTGCTAATGATGCTGAGATCTTCCTTTGGACCCTGAGGCATATGAGTAAAAGCCATTAGTGTTTTGTGCAGTTATGCTAAACTTTTCAATAGCTATATTTTGTAGGTTTGTAAGAGCAAAGGGTGTAGTGGCGAAGGGCATTCGCCACGGCTGAGGTGGCACTTCGTCGTGCCTCGCCATGGTTCGCCGCCACACCACCCCACCCCCCCCACTTCGCCAGACCATTATACGCCCACAAAACGAATCCGATTGCCGAATGAAAAATGGGACCCATTCCCAAAATCTATCCGATGCATTTAACGGTTTAAAAAAAAAATTTATTAAATTAATTTTATTTTATCTATAAAATCCTATATTTTCTTTCATTTTAAAACACACACAAATACATACAATCTACAATTTATAAAAATGAGGTTGACTCCAGCTTTCCGATACGTCCGATCTCGACGACCAAGCTGAGTACGAAATGATAATAGGAGATATAACAACAGGGGGGGAGATCACGATGAAGTTGAAAAGCTGTTCGAAAATGCGTATATACATTCAATCGTAGAACGTGTGTCGCTGAAAGAACGTAAATGGCGATTATTTTGTCCCACACCCAAAATATCCGACGAGTATTTTTAGAAGACGATATCGCATGAACCGAGAACTATATTTGGAAATCGATCAAGGTATTGAAAAATACATTCAAACAGTTAAACCTCTAACCCAAGCTTTTCAGTTTTTACTATTCATATGATTGCACGGGATTAAAATAAAAGTTTTAGTGTCATTATGAAATGCCATCCGCCATCAACGGCCAATTGGTGTACGACACAATACCGGATCATTAGATAGTACTTGCTCTTGCAAATGGGGGCACATTGAGCACAAGCGATTGTCAAGATTAATTATTGTATGGCGTTATGGATTTGATGCATCAACCCGAGTTTTAAACAGAAAACCTACATTAGCTGAAATCAAAAACTATAACCCGGGCACAAAAATAAGGATTCATGGTTTCCCAGGAAAGCGTGGCCAAGCATTGATTGTATTTCAATTGAAAATGGGTTATATTGTCCGAAAGTCATGGCACGGCCAATATAGGAAGGTGATAAAAAATACACAACCATCATACTAGAAGCTGTTGGCATCAAACAATTTATGGATTTAGGCATGCAAAATATCGGGGTTGCAGGTGCCAATAATATAAAACGTTCTGGCATCATTTCCCCATTGTTCGACGACCATATATGGCTGCAAAACGAATCCAGTGGCACCATATGTTGTAAACGGGCAACCATTTGATAGAGGGTACTACTACCATGCAGATATTATTTTCATACCCTCAATGGTCAACGTTTGTCAAATCATTCACTGTTGCAGGCGATGAAAAAAACGTTGTGTTTAAACGGCGTCAGGAAAGTGCCCGGAAAGATGTTGAAAGGGCATTTGGTGTCCTACAAGGACGATGGCGTACTTATTGTCCCAAGAACCCGACGCGGGCATTGGACTGAAGAACAAGCAACAGGAAGAAATCATGTACACGTGCATACATATTGCATAACATATTTGAAAAATCAAAGGTATGCGATAAATCCGAAGCGAGTGAAGTTAACATCTGATCCACGAGCAAAATATATTAAGACATGGGGTCGGAAGCGATGTGCAATCCGTCAGAGAAAGCAAAGAGAACTTCGAGATAAACAAACACATTCAAGGCTCATACAACGGAGACTCATTGAGAATGTCTGGCACTACATCAACCATGATTTTATTTCCGTATTGTATTTTCTATTTCCGTATTTGTAATTTTATTTTAATGAAATGAATTTTAATTTGTGTGGAAAATGAAAAAGAAAATAAAATTGTGAGTGGGTGGGGCCCAAATGAAGAGGAGAGAGAAATGTTATGAGTGAAGATGTATTTTTGTGTGTTGTGTTGAAATGAGGTGGCGCTGAGGTGGCAGCGATGGGGCCCAAATGAAGAGGAAAAGTTGTGTCACTACACCCTTTGCACTTATAACTCTAGCAACCTTAATGGGTTATGGGGTCAAGGAATCCTGGACAAAGAATGTAATCCACAGGCTCGATGAAAGTCCAAGGGTTGAACCAATGATTTTCGATGACAAAAGCAAAATTATGTTGGCAAGGCGCGATCTAATGAGGATATATGGTGTTATCGAACAATGTTTCAGTAGCTCTTTTTGTACTTGTGTCAAAAGCCTTGCCTCGCCAAAACTCGGAAGGACCGAGAACAAATTCAAGTTAAGTGTTTCCAAGCATGTTACTTATACTCTATGTTTACGTTATTAAATTCGATTGAGTTTGAGCAACAATAGTTTTCCATGTGTGTTGCGAGTCTCGATCCTGTATGATGGCGTGTTGTGCCTTATATGTGTGTTCCTTGATCCCATCTTGTACATTGTCTAGACAAAGTATTTAACGATCACTTAGATCGTGGAGTTAAGCTCTAACTGAATGTAGCTGGCTGATTTGGAGCTTCTTTTGTGAGTTTACATATGCAGTTGCCACTTTCTGCATATTCCTTTTGCAATTCAAAATGTGTTTACGCAGCACCAACGAGACTAAGTTTTCTTTGATCAAACATTATATGTATCACTGCAAACAAGCAAGTATTCAAGTATAACATCTGTTTTTGTATTACATTACAGTTGGTACAAATACAATGCAGAAAAATGTACTACTTTACGCCAAAACACATCAAACAATCCTGTTTTTTTAACTGATGCATCACATTATAGAAGTTCTGGAGTTATGTGCGTATGTGGTCAACAATGGCGTGTGTATGATTAGGCTTCACGGTAGCCTGCAGAGATCCCAGCCTTATGTGTGTCATCACCTAGAAACTCAGATCTTAACTTCATAAGTAACCGCCCTAAATAATTGAGTCCTTCACCATCTCGGCCTCCGCCCCAAAAGTAATCATGAGGAGAAGCTTCAACCAGTACAGAACCCACTGTTGACACGAGCATTGATCTCAAGTGTGGATAACTTGAGAACTTGCATTTCAATGCTTTATACATCACTTCTGTCTTCACATTGTCCCAATCGGACCTTACCTGCATAACCATTAATGTGTCCTAGATGAGCCCATAATCATTGCTTTAGGCGTTGAACTCTGTTTTTTATGTTTTAGTTATTAGAAAATGATTTCGTGTCCTGGGACATTTTGTGACTTTTGTGTGTGTGTGTGTGTGTGTGCGCGCGTGAAAAACAGTTTGCTACTTTATACCGTTTGGATCATTTTGCTTTTTACATCCGAGTTATTAAAAAGATGTCTTTGTCAAGTTTGGCCTCAATTTGTAACCGGGAAACCATCCAAAAGCAGCTTTCAAAAATGAGACTTTTTATATAAAACTGTGAAGTATTAAATTCATATATAATGTTAAACTTATATAACAGTACCCTAAGATCACGGGTACAAAATGACCCTAATAAGACACAAAGCAATCTTTTTATGATTCGCATGTCTAAAAAATGTGGGACAAATGTACATTGGTAGTTAATGACCCTAACTATTAGTGATTATTGTTTTTATCATAATGCCAAGAAGTACAGTTTAAAAAAAGAACTACAGTTTGTCGAAAAAAAATGCTTAATAATATCACATCAAGAAGTGTGGAAGGTATACCATATCCGGGTGTTCTCTTTGTGTTTTCCTTCCCGTACGTGCTGCTTCTTCAGGGCTTTTAGCCATATATATTGCTTCAACATAACTACTTGCATTAGGATTGCTTGACCCCACAAACTTATGTGCCTAAATTTGACGCAAAAAGAGTATTCAAATAGTATCATCACATGGATTATAACATAAGCAGTTGCAATGGGGTTAAAAAATCACCTGATAATAGTGTTCTACACTTGACCAAGTGACATGATCACCATTTTCATCAGGCAGTCGAAAAGGATGAGGGGAAAAATTGGAGAAACTCCCGTATGGGTCCCATGTCTTATAAAAGAATATTATTGGCGAATCATAAGGGGATAAAGATGGATCAATGGCTGAGGTTTCATCAACCGATGGAATAACAGGTGTTAGATCAGGAATAGGTTGTAGATATCCGCTAATAAGCACATCAGCTCCTATCTGCAATTTTAGTAGGGAGTTTTGTTACTACACAAACCATCAACATTTATTTATATTTTATAGATTGAAGTTCATACCAACCTGCTCATAAGAAACGTCGATTAGTTCTAAAGCCTGTGTCATTTCAACCATTCCAAGTTCCCCAACTGGTGAAGGCGCATTCTTTCCACCTATTATTTTAGGAGCAACAAAAGCATGCACCTGCGTTAACAAAAAGCATGTACGTTCAGGTAATCGCTATGGGTACGGGCTTAATAGCATAGTACTTAAATGACAAAACTAAGACACACCTTGTGTATCACACCAGAAGAAATAGCCGCTGCTGATAATCCCCCTCCACATTCCCACAAGATTGAAAGATAACCACGATCATAAAGGTAGTCCACAACATCTTTAGGATTCAAGATATCAAACTCCACCACTTCAACACCTTTAGATGCAAGAAACTTCTGGAAACTCCTTCTTGCACCTCTTTGAGTGACGACTATAGTCGGCACCTCTCTGACATCCCAAAGATGTGCAACCTCGGGAAGATCAAGAGTTTGTGACATAACTATTCGCATAGGTAAATGGTCACCTCCATGTCTTGGAGTTAAACGTGGATCTATATTTAAATAATATTACATTAAAAAAAAGCTGTTAAGGATATATCCACAATCCGCAGAATTTATGAAGTAGGTGATTTCAAAATTTCATACTATCTTTGCGTACAGTATTTCCTCCTACAATAACTGCATCACTTCTACCACGTAACTCAAAAACTCGTGATCTTGACTGCTTGCTACTAATCCATGATGCATGTCCGCTACTAGCAGCAATTTTTCCTGCCAGAATATGAGAATTAATGAGTATGTTTAGTTTGGTAGTGAAGTTCAACCTTTACGTAATACACGATTCTAACCGTCAAGAGTCATCGCATACTTCAGAACCGAGAAAGGGACTCGAGAAGCTGATCTATATAGCAAAGGAGCGTTGACAACGAGACATGATTTTAGGGCATCCTAGAAAAATAGAATATAGCATTAACAGATGTATGGCTTGCTAAAAAATTTACAGACTTTCAATGCAGAGAAAGTATTAACAACTAAAGTACACCTCAATGGATGCAGTCCTTATATCCTCTCCAAGAACATCAACCTGCAGACCTTCAGATCTCAATGTCTGAATAGCTTTTCCACGAAGATGTTGTAACGGATGTCTGATCCCGACAACTACTCTGGTGATTCCTGCCTAAGGATTACGTTTCAGATGCATGCTGTAATGGATGTTTGACTTTTGAATGTCAAACCTAATTTTATTTGCATGTAATTCAAAGCAACTAAGATCCCTACTATACATATGTAAGACCATTTATACAACTACATTTTTTTCTAGCTAAACTCAGTGTAACATTTCGCTCGGATATCACATCAATTTGTGGTCATCTCGGAGTGAAAAGCGGTTAGTTGACTCGCAGAGGTCAAATACAGAATAGTTATTGAACATCCATTCTCATTTCGAGAGAAAAGCCCCTTTATCTGCCTCCTTAATGCTTAATATATATGTTCCCATTTTGGGAGAAAAGCCTAGGGTTCTTCGAATGCCATCAAGGCGTGGTCTAATATCCTTACTCATTGGCATTAATACTTAGAGTCATCAAAAGAAACAGTTGTTCAGTAAGACTATTTTCAGATTAGCTATTACTCTGCAGAGTGCAGACTACAGTGACAGTCTTCTTATAATCATCCTAACTAATCATAATGTTAAGTAACTATCTTTGTAGTCTTGTGCTGTGCCACTGTGGTTACCATTACGCTTGAGTTTAAAATTCTCTTATCTAACTTCCATTCTCATCAAACACCTTCTTAATCCCCGCTCACAGTCGCATTCCCAAGTTAGGCTTAAAGGGTGTTTGGGATTGCTTATAATTTCTGCATATGCTTATGCTTTTGCCTGTAATAAGTACTTATAAGCTGCTTTAAAAAATAAGTACTTCTGGAAATCGTGTTTGGATTTGTTTATTTTGTAAAAGATGCGAGAATACTCGAAACAATATTTATTTGTTGAATAAATATCTATCAAATTCATTGATAAAAAAGATTAAGTTAAATTTGTTTGTAAAAACTTTATTTTAGTGGCTGCTTTGGAGGTGCCTTGGCATGTCATTGCACCTTCATTGTTATGCTCATGTAAGTTTCCAAAGTTTAATATAACGCACTCTTTGCACAACAAATCCACTTTGAAGTTGACTTATTCGCTCGGCCGATTGTCGGAATTCACCATTCACCACAAAAAAAAACCTTATTAATTTCAGCAAAAATAAACATTTTGAAAAAACAGTTCCCTACCTGCTTATCAGTATCCGTGAAAATAAGCAGATACGCAGAAGCAGTTCGTATAACACAACTTAATAAACCCAAACAACCCCTAAGGGAATCTTTCGGTAAAGCTATTAGCTAATAAGCACTTTTTGAGTTTAGATAAAGCCATTGAGCTTATGCTGATCAGCTTATTTATTATGCTATTCTAGGAAACTATTTTTAATCATCTTATCTGAAAACTTCTGCTTATTTACACAGCGTATGCTTATCAGCCTATTCGTTTTAAACCAACTAATTTAGAAAAATTCAAACAATCATATAAGCAATATAGCGGGCTTGTGGCTTATGAGGTTTTCGGCTTATATAAGCTCATTTTTTGTGGCTTATTTTGAAACTTTCGGTTTAAATAAGGTCCTAGGTTTTTGTTTCGGCTTATATAGCCGGCCTATGGCATATTTGGTTTTGGGCTTATGTTTCATAAGCTCATTTTTGTGGCTTATTTTGAATCTTTTCGGCTTATATAAGTTTCTTATGTTATAATAAGCTTATATAAGCCGAAAAGTTTCAAAATAAGCCATGAGCTTATGAAACATAAGGCCAAAACCAAATAAGCCATAACCCGAAACAAACACCCGGTAATAAGGCACAAAAAGTGAATAAGCAAGGAAACCGCATATAAAGCACCCCCTATATCATTCATTAGGCCGATAAAAAACATTTCTTTTACACAATATAATGAAACAGAAACCAAGTATAGCAAGAACAAGAAGCAGCAACCTTAATAAAGGAAGAAACCGCGGTAAAGTCGCCATGACAATCACCAGGTTCCATATTAACATAAGCAGTGGCACCTCTACACCACTCGCCCCCAGTCTCCACCGCCTGCACCTCCGCTGGAGTGGTTCCTTGCGCATAAAGATACCCTTCTCCGACCACTTTTTCATTCCTTGCTATGACGCAACCAAAGTTGGGGTGTGGGGAGGTGAAACAAGCGGATTTGTCTGATAACTCTGCGGCGCGTTTGATGTACGTGGGGTCAAGGGCGTGGTGGTTGTTGTTGTGGTGGGAAGTGATGATGTTGGGTAGTTTGCATGTGATTGGGTTTAAGGTTGTGAACCCCATTGAGATTGGCATCGGAGATTATTGGTGTTTTTGTTCAAATGATGCAAAGTACTTGTGGTTTTTCTAACCGGGGAAGATAGATTAGTTTATCATTTTTGTCATAAAAAGAAAAAAAGAAAAAAAAAGAAAAGGGAATTTCATATATATATATATATCCAATGAAACTTTATAAATTAAATATTTGTTTAAAATACAAGTTTTTAATGCATAATGTACAATGAAATTAAAGTATGTTTGAGAAAATATGTAAATATTAATTTTTTTTAGAAATACATGTAAATGCCCCTTCAAAAAAGGCATGAATCTACCCATTCATTTTGGCATTTTTTTAGTCTAAGTTTGGATTTGGTTGAAAAACTTAGTGTGTTATCGAGTTAAAGTTAACGAAGAAAATGAAAGAAAAGGAAACAGAAGATGTCGTGTTTTCAAGTAGAATTCAAGGAGAAAAGAAAAGAAAATAAAATGAAAGTTTAGTTTTATTTTGTTGATTCTTAAATTAAAGTGTGAAAAGTCTTGTCTTTACATTAATAACAAGTTAGGTCACCCGCGTTTCACTGCGGGATGTTTGACGGCCGGTGTTTTCGGTTGGACGTGTTAGAAGGTATGTTTTTGTAAAAAAAAAAAAATTAACGGTCGTTAAGCAACGACCGATTTAAAGCACTGTTTTGGTGCATTCTAAAAAAAAAACTTACGGTCGACCGCTAGTGGGGAAAGGAGTATTTTATAAAAAAAATTAAAATGAGAGGGGGTATTTCGTAAATATTTGAGGGGCTATTTCGTAAATAAAAAAAGGAACGGGTCGGGGCGGACTGGGTCGGGTCGACCCGACAATACCGATAACTCAGAAAGTGTGAGTGAATATTTTGAAAAAAAAAAGCAAAAACACAATTTAAAATTTTTTTTTTAAAATGTTCGGACATTCATAAAAAAAACAGATCGATGACTAAAAAAGTGCGAGAGAGTATTTAAAAAAAGAAAACAAATTTTTTTTTTGCTAAAAAAAAAAAAAACCGATTGGACCGGGTAGGGTTGAGCCGGCATATTAAATGCACCCTGGTCAACCCGGTGCATTTAATGCACACTAAATGCAAAAGGCCATTTAATGCATGCGAGAGGGTATTCCGAGGGTAAAAAAGGAAAATTTTATTTTAGAAATTTTTTTGGGAAAAAAAGGGAAAAAAAACTGGCGACCGCGCGCCGTTGCGGTACGATTAGCGGAGCGCGAGGTTTGAGGAAACTTAAATTTTTAGCGAGGTTTGAGGAAGCTTAAAGTTTTATTCATAAAAAAACAGACCGATGACTAAAAGAGTGCGAGAGGGTATTCCGAGAAAAAAAAAAGGGAAATTTTATTTTAAAATTTTTTTTAGGAAAAAAAAGAACGGGACGATTAGCGGAGCGCGAGGTTTGAGGAAACTTAAAGGTTTATTCATAAAAAAACAGACCGATGACTCAAACAGCGCGAGAGGGTATTCCGAGAAAAAAAAAAAAAAAAGGCACATTAAATGTACCGGGTCAAAAATCGGGTCGCATTAAATTTTGGCCGGGTCGGGTGTTCTGCATTTTGTATATACTTATAATTATAATAAAACTCAAGAACATAGTATTAAATACCACAACAAGAACAACATAGTCAAGCCGAGGCGAAATATGAAAAGTTGGAATGTAGGATAAACCTAACAGTATAAATATTGTCTCAAAAAAACCTTCGACAAATGTATATACGCATGTGAAATAGAAAAAAAAGAAAAATACATTTTGAAACTAACAAGTAAGAGGGGAGGGAGTCCATGGCTGTTGGCTTGGTGCCAAGCCATGGCGTCAAAATGGCCAACGGCGCACGACACCATGGCTCGCGCCAAGGGTTTTTTCGCTGTGGCTAACAGCCCACGCCAAACTCAATTTTTTTTTAAATATATCCGTTAGGGGGGAGCGGATATTCAAAAAAATATCCCAAAAATCATAATTTTACCCCTTTAAAAATCCTATAAATACCCCCTTTTTATTTCATACTTCACACACACTTTCAATACATCTTCTACTTCACATTTCTCTACTTCTCTATTTTTTTCACTCAAAAAAAAAATGAATCCCAATCCCAACCCCAACCTACCAAATTGGATTTCCGGTATGCTTAACGACCCAACCAACCAAATTCCGGGGTCGTCTTCGAATCCGGGCTCCTCCACTCAACCGGCATTCAACCAAATGCCTTACTATCCCAATCCAAATTACCAACCTCAATTTACTAACCAAGAAGAATTGTTGATGTTTCAACAATTTAAAATGCAACAAATGCACCAACAACAACCACAACAATTACCAAACCAATTCACCACTTCCCAACCACATTCCGAGCAACAATCGCACCACCTTGAAGTCGAAGATACCGAAGATGAAGACGAGCCGGTTCCGACCCCGACGTCGAAGCCTAGCCGCGGCGTTCGTTTGAAGTCGAAGGCAAAAAAAACAAAGAAAAAGAACCGCCACTTGAGAAACAAAAAAGAATTCGTAATGCGTGGACTCAAGATGAGGAGTTGCTTTTGGCGGAATGTTTCATTCAAGTTTCCGAGGATCCAAAAACCGGGTGTGATCAAAAGCGAGATACTTTTTGGTACAAAATCCAAAATGTGTACAATACGGAAGCGAAGAAAAAAGGCTTCACGGAGCGTACCAAGAACATGTTGACGGGTAAGTGGACTCCAATGAATGCCTCGGTTCTCAAGTTTAATCAATTGGTGCAAGAAACCGCGGTTCATAGTGGGGAGAATGATGATGATCATATGTCGAGGGTGCACACGTTGTATGATGCAACCGTGGGGGGTGAGTTTAAGCACCGGAGTGCTTGGCTTTTTTTGAAAGGCAAACACAAGTGGACAAACCCCGATTCGACTTTGCAAAGAAGAAATCGTCTTTTGGGCACCGACGAGGAACCGGAGCATTTTGGAGATGATGATTTGCCTCGACCACCCGGTTTGCAACGACTTGCTAAAAGTCAACGTACGGGTTCTAACTCGACCGCTAGCTCCGGTTCAAACCCGGCCGCGTATCAAGAATTCATGGCGGAACAATACGAGTTAGACCGCAAAGCCAAAATGACCGTTCTCGAGAGAGAGAGTGAAGACCGAAGGCGGTTGATCCAATCTCAAAGGATTGCGGAGGACATGCGTGTGCTACAAATCGACACACGCGGGATGGATGCGGCCGACGCCGCTATCATCAACGCCCAAAAGGCAAGAATCCGAGCGGCATATCCACCACCTATATTGGAGACGATGAATTGAAGATAAACTTCAGAATATGTTCGTGAATCCAGCACCGAACATTGTTAGAGACTGGGTCGAAAGATGTGACTTACATGTTAGGAAGACAAAAGAACTCCGGGATAGGAAAACGCACAACGAACTTCGAAAAGACCTTGTGGAACATCTATGAAATAATGATGATGAGTAGTTTGTGTTTTTATTTATGTAATGTTTAATAATGTTTAAGTTTTATGTAATATTCTGGTGTCATGGCATTTCTGGTGCCAAACTCCATTTTGCTGACGTGGCACCACTTTTGGAGTTTGACACCAAGAGTTTGTCACCACGACTCCCTGTGCTCTTACACACATACCACTTAGAACCAATACTTACTATTACACCCGAGCTTAATCCCGGGATCCCCCTCCCGCGGTAAGGCTAACGGTGTTACCTTTCTTAGCAGGAAGTCCCCAATTGCATTCACTTAGTACAATTACTATACAAAATTTCGAGCTTATAGTCCCACTGTAAGCACGTTACTCTCTGCTAACCATACCACACTAATTTTGTACTGACACATACTTTTCGTAACAAAAACATTACCGATGACTTAATTTTCATGTTAAGGGTGGCCGCATCCTTTCTTGGTTTGTAAAATGTGTCTTATTAATTGTATTTTTCAAAAATTAGGTATTCATGCTCTAATGCCCGTATAAAATATGTAGTAACTATCATGTCCGAAACTTTTAATAATCGAAATGGTTTGTTTTTTTTTTAAGGGGGGTAATTTGATTTCCAAACATAAACGGATAAGAAATGTCAAAATATGACTTTATACATGTGGGGCCATGATTAAGACTTTGGGCTTGTCTATGAGTATAAACAATTAAGATTAACCGCGCGTTGCTGCGGGCGTTAATTTTTCGCGCGTTGTTGTGGGGCATTAATTTTTTTTTTTTTGGTTTATTTTTTCGGTCTCATGTTTAATAGTTTATTTTTTTTTTCTTAATTTTGTCAAAAAAGAAGAGAATAAATAAAGTTTTTTTTTTTTTGCCGATGAACAATAACCGAGCCCATTGGGTCGGGATACTGTAGCGCTACTGCAGCACTGTTTATTTTAAGCACTGTAGCAGTGTCAAAACGACGTAGTTTTACTTGTGAAATGTGTTATTTATTTATTTTTATTTGTTTTTTCAAGCGTTTTTTTATGTTTAATAGTGTAAGTTATTTTTTTCCTGCACGTTCTGCGGGGCACTAATATTTTTCGCAGCGTTGTATGCGTGTCATTAATTTTTTTTTTCCTATAAATTTTTTGTGCGATTTATTATTGTCGGTCTCATATTTAAATATGGCGGTACTTTTTCAGTAGATCAATCGGAAATGTTACCGCGAACGGGTATTTTTTTTTTATAATTGGGCGGCCCAAATTTTTTGGGCCTGTATAAGTCATTCCCCCCCCGGAATGTTACCGGCGGAAATTTTTTTTATCAATGCTTCCGTTACTAGTTATAACATTTTATTTTCCTCACCTAATTTTGCCGACAAATTAAAAAAAAAAAAAAAAAAAAACTAATTGGGCCGGCCCAAATTTTTGGGCCTGTTTAAGTCAATTCGGAAATGTTACCGCGGATATTTTTTTTATCTGAATACGTCGGTACTTTTGTAACATTTTTTTCCTCCCTATTTTGTGCCAACAATTAAAAAAAAAAAAAAAACTAATTGGGCTGGCCCAAATTTTTGGGCTTATTTGGCCCAGCACCGTAGCTACAGTGCCACAGTGCTTAAAATTAATAGTGAAATGGGTCAAATACTACGTCGTTTAAATTCTCAAATGTGTAATATTTAATAGTGCGGATTTACTTTTTCAGTATAGTCAATTCCGAAATGTTACCGCGGATATTTTTTTATAATTGGGCCGGCCCAAATTTTTGGGCCTGTTTAAGTCAATTCAGAAATGTTACCGCGGATATTTTTTTATCTGAATGCGTCGGTACTTTTGTAACATTTTTTTCCTCCTTATTTTGTGCCAACAAATTAAAAAAAAACTAATTGGGGTCGCGAGGGGCGCGGCAATCTATGTATGGGAGGGGGTGGTCCAGGTAGTTAGATAAGTCAATTCGGGACATGTTTACTGCGATTGATTTTTTTATCTGAATGCTCGTTACAATTGTAAACATTTTTTATTTTTCTTTTTTTCCCCTCTTTAATTTTATGCCAACTAAATTTAAAAAAAAAAAAAAAAAAAATAAACTTAATTATGAAAATTGGGCCCGTGGGAGAAATAATTATTGTATGTTTTGGCGAGATCTGCAATTACAAATAAAACAAGGTTGCTAATAATTTGTTTTAATTGGAAAATATGGTTTGGCGTAATTCAAAATTAAGGGTCAAAAAAAAAAATAAATTAAAAGAAGCAAAGCCATAAAAAAAAAATATGTTAAGCTAAGATACTTATAGAGTAGCGTTAAGATAATTTTTGCCGGCCCAAAATTTTAAGACTAATAAAAATTTTTTTTTGGGCCCAATTTAGATTGTTTATTTTGCCTCTTCTACATACTTTGCGTTGGCATACCACTAAGCGAGCACAAACAACATCGTACAAAAGTCGCGGACGGCGATTCAGACTAACAAAAATATCCGCACGTACAACACTTTCGAGAATGACAACACAGGCCACACAATACATTTTGTGTCGCTCCTAAACCATGAACTAGCCTGCCACAGGTGCGTCTATAGGACACCAAACTCTACTATTTCGTATATGTAATTTGCGTGGCTGACAATAATTAGATAGATGAAGATAATAAATGATGTCTACAATATGTCACCAGCGAACACGCCGAGTTTCTCAGAACAAACACACAAATATGCCACGGATCAAACACTGTTCTAGCAGTTAGTACTATCTAACAGCAGGTCATCTCTGCTAATACATTTGAGTGCGCGGCACAATTATAAATGATAGGATAGTAATAAAACATCGACGCGGATCTCAGCGAGAGATTCAGATGCATATGAACGATCATCATAGCTGTATGAGACAATCTGCGAGAGTTACTCCATTTAATACAGGTCAATAATATAAAAGTTATCTCAACGTCCACATGATTAACAATCTATTACACTTTTAGACGAACTCATCACTATACTACGTATGTAATATAGTATTACAAATCCTATGTACTCTCACTATTAGCAGCATCTACGAGTTACACTGTGCCAGCACGTGTAGCCATACGTGTTTCTACTCTATTACTTTTTTCACTATTCTATTGAACTAGCTAAAAGGTTATTACAAAATAGCTAGTCCACAAATTAAGAGTGAACTCGCGTTAAGCTCATTGCATGTTAACACTTTATCACAAACAGTTTTTTACGTTCCTCTCTTTTTTTTTTAATTGTTAGGCGAACCATACCTATCATAGCGAGACGTTTTTACAACAAATGTCTATCAAAAAGTACTAGAACGACAGTCATTATCAGCAGCAATAACAACAACAACATAATCCGCTGTAACATTAACATCCAGCAAATAATAGACAATCCTCAATCACAGTTGACACATCAATACAAATTAATTATGAGGACACACACGCGCACCTACATCGACTGTTGAGTTCGTGATCTCTGACATTCCTTTCTCTTTCTTTAAATTTGTACGCAACATATACATCTGCATCCAAATACAAATAAGACACATGTTTATAAAAGTCACCGACCCTGCATATCACCCCATAAACAAGACAAAAACATATCCGCGGCACCACGACTCCCTGTGCTCTAACAACAACCAAACATTTGGTGCAGGGCGTGTCACGTAAGGCTGTTTAGTCAACTACTTGATAAAGTATGCGAGTTCTAAATTTAGCAATTAAGTTAACTAACTATCATCACTGTGCGTTTATTACAACGTTTAAGCTCACTCTGGCTTTCAGTCACTTTTTTTGTTTGACTGTTGTTTTTTTTTTCATCTCAAAGATAGATACACATAGATAAATATCCAAAAGTCCAAAACACACAAATTAAAGGTATGTTTGGCAATTGGGTTTGAGCTAAGGGTGTAGTTGGAGCTGAGGTTTGGGGTTATATTTTTATAAAGTTTTTTGTCGAATTAGTTGGAGGTGAAGCTTATTAATGTAAAAAAGCATAAAAATACATCAAATTAAATCCAGAGATATATACAGCTTTTGTGTGATAATCTATTATATTTTATATTTTGAAAGGTATATTTAAGTAATTTGACTAACTATAAACCCTCATAAGTCTGTTTCAGCTGGATTGACCTTATGGAGGCTTATGGCTTATAAAAGCTTCCATAAGCATGTGTGGCAAACAAAGCTTAAGCCCAAACAGGTGAAGAAATTCTCCTTCACAACTAAGAAGGGTGAAAAGTTTCATCTTACTGAAAAAGAGCTCAAAGAAGAGAAGCTAGAGGAAGATAGATTGTAAGCTGAAGTTGCCTCAGTTGAAAAGCTAAAAATTAAAGCTTCAAGAAGAAGAAAGCAAATTATGACAAATACTATCATAAGATGCTGAACATAAGAGCATTCGAAAGGATCACAAACGTGGACACCACTAACTCCAAAGGTCCACTAAATGTGACAATCTACAGGGACGATGACAGCATTGAACACATCTCAGAATTTAAAGTCTCAAATCATCACGTGCAAGAATGGAAAGAGATTACGTATTGTTGTTGTCACAGAAAAGGCGGGCAATGGTTGATGATGCAATGAGGAAAAGGCTTGATGAGGTTAATGCACATGCTCCTTCACTGGAGATTGTGGAATGAGCCCCCTTGGAAGACCAATATCGTATGTTGGAGCTGAATAGGATTGCAAAGACGAAAATAAGTAACACTAAAACTTCTTCAAGTCAACCAATCACTACAAGGAACAAGTAGTATATTATAATCATTGAACATGTATTGTGTTGAACGAACCATATTGGGGATGATATACATTAATGACCCACACAGACAAGATTTCATCAACGTAGAAGAACTCCCAACTATGTCGAGCGGACATCTTTTTTTTCTATCCAACAAAACTTCTATAGGCTTCATCAAGGCCCTGGGAACATAGACCTAGCCAAAACCTTCAGCTCACTCCTGGTTGCTGAAGTTGAACAAAGGAGTGAGAACCCAACAAAGTAAACAATACTCATTCCAGGACTGAAGCAATACATAGTTTAGCCATCTGATAACTTTTGTATTTTGTAATGTAATATCAAATGAACTTTTTTATGTCTGTTACTGCTTTACTTTATTTTAATTAGTTAGAAAGAAGAATTTGTTAACTCACTTAAATCTTATTAGCTTAGGCTATTTATATATCCAAATAGAGGGAGATTCTTGGGTCAATTTAGTGCCCTTCAGTCTTTAGCTAGTTTTGAACGTAAAATAGCCCAAGTATAACTCAGTCGCTTATGCGGTTGTTGTAAACGCGCTAGTTTTACAACTCCCTAGGCAGAGCACCTAATCGTTGCAGTATAGTATAGCAAGGACTCGGGGGTTGTTGTCGTTCTCTAGGGGAATAGCATGTGAAGGCTCGAACTAAATCTAACTGAGATCTAAGGGGTTGAAAGAAGATTATTTTTGTATTTTTATATTTTATAGAAAGCAGGTAAAATCGTTAAGAGGTGATCATCCATAGATGGGTAAGGTAGTATGAAGACTGTTACCGATGGAATCCTTTCTATACAATCGCGTTTCCCTAAACGTCTATGCTAATGTAATATTTTATAGCCAGTTTTCTAAAGCCTAACGCGCACATCCATCACAATAAGCAATATTAAAAGGATCTATAAACTAAGTTTCATGCAATCATAAGTAAATACTAGTAGATCTAGCCTAGCATGTTAAGAAGAAGCGAAGAACAATAATTAAACAAACAACACATAGACATATTGAATGAATAAGAGATAGATGACTTCACTTGATTAAAACATGAGTGAAAGGCTGATACAAGAGGGTTTTCACACCCTAAAAACGACCTTAAAAGCTGCTTAACTTGAACCCTAATTATGAAGTTCGTCTCCCAAAAGTTTCACACTTAAAACCCTAAAAATGAGTTTGTATATATAGAAAATAGGTCATGACGGCGTCACTTTATAATCCTGACGTCGTCGCTTCGCAGAATCTTCTAGGGCTTCTTTAAGTCGGTTAAGTTCTGATGTCGTCAAAAAGTCTTGACGCCGTCGCTTTGATGTTCTGACGACGTCACAAGGATTCCTGACGCCGTCTCCAGCCACTGTGCACATTTTCTTCATCGACTTTGGTGTAGAGTTCTAATCTCGTCTGTTTCTTTTCCAAATAAGCCCAAGTCACGTGTATTTCCTCCAAAAGCTATCCAAGTGCTAAAAACACAAAAACAAATGATTAAGCACGTATTTTGGGCATATTTGCATGATTTAGGGGGTTAAATGACCCCGAAAAAGTGTATAAAATGACACCTCATCAGTTGTTGAAAACAAGTTCAGCCCCAACTCCTTCTTAAAGACAAAGAAGTCTTCACTTGAATGATGATGTGGTTTAACTGTTGAAGCAGAAGATCTAAAAGAAGAAGTTCAGCTCAATAAGGATGGCGGTGTCTTACTGAACGATGTCGATCTCCTATTGACAAAGAAGTTGAGTATAAAACTCTTAACTTCTTGAATATTACAAAGCGGGAAAACTATATTCTATACAAAAAGGATAAAGGTTATCTTATTGGGAATGACTATCTTCCAAAGTTGGTAAGAATGTACAAATAGTGACAACAATTGTTTCCGAAAAATACTTTAACTCATACCTAGTATGACAACATTTAATGCAATACCTACCCATTAGATGCTCAACTAGTGTAAAATAGGAACCTTTTGTAACCTTAATTCTCTGATATATAAGAGAATGTTTGTAAATGAGTAAATACAACTCTTGCAATTTATGTGATACGCATTCACAAGCATTTACTTCTCAAAAAGAACTTAGCCACTGAACATTCAATGAGTAAAGAAAGTTCTTTCTTAAACCATAAACTAAGGTTTTGTGTTTAAGTCACTAGAGATTACCACACTATTGTCATTCAACTACAAGTGTTATTCCGCAAACACTCTTTATCTGGATTCTTCGATTAATTTCTAATATGAATTTATAAACGTTGAAAATACTTGTAATGGTTTTTAGGTTCTAACTGTTTGAGTATTATTGCTTTAAAACTAAAACCTAATTCAGTTGCAGTGGAAGATGATTTAACTTAAACATAATAATAATTTGTAAATACTTTAGAAGGGAACAACATTATATCATATGATTCGTGTTTATGCAACAATTTACATTAGAGTATTTCATAAGAGTTTAAAATTTTCATTATACAACAACTTTGGCAAATACCAAATTTCACTCAAAATATATTTTTTTATATAATAACTTTTACAATATGCTCACTTCTTTAAGGTTTCAACTTCTTATTCCAACTATTTTTCTCTAATTTCATCATCAATTTAGTGAAGGTCATGCATTCCCTTCGTGTACATGACATCATTTAAGCTATGGTCATCCTTATCTAATTAGTTACAGTACCCACTTCCATATCCGCACATTTTACAATACAAAACCAATCACTCATATATTCAGTCAATTTCACCTTAATTTGTAATTAAACTGAAACCCACATTATATCTAGGGGCAACCATGAATCTTCAGCCACGGTTAGTCATTGTATATAAAGTGAATTCTTTAATTCTCATGAGATGTTTACAGTTACATAACCCATTATGGTTACTCGTATAAATTTGATTAACATACCTTCTCATGGATGTAGAAGAAGATATTTTGGGTATTTTGGTTTTGGGAAATTAGAGCTCGTAAGGACGGGGATGAAGAAAATGTCAATATATATTGTTCACTATCTAAAATAAAACAATACTAAGGTTATCCACAATGCATTGATGTGGGATAGTGTAATAGAAATGATTAAGTGACAACTCATAGTTCAATACTGTTAGTACAAAATTAGTGTGGTATGGCTAGGAACGGGTATCGGGCTTACATAAGGGTTGTGAGCTCATTGTAGGTGGAATAATTATACTAAGTGAATATGAATTGAAGACTTCCTGCTAAGAAAAATAGCACTGTTAGCCTTACAGCGGGAGGGGGATCCCGCGATTAAGCTCGGGTGTGAGAGTAAGTATTGGTTATAAGTAGTATGTGTGTAATGGGAGCGGAAGTCATACCGTTAGAAGTGTTTGGACGATTTCTTATATAGGTGAGTGTCGTTGTCGGATGCATAGGTCACGGGGCGTGATTCACCCTATTACCCAGTGGATAATAGGGTTGTTGCTGTGAGGTCAACATCAGTTATGCTGCTGCCTTTTTGTAGGGTAGTTGCTTAGGTTATCGTTATCATTGTTTGTTATCTTTATTAGGAACATTGACGTTCTTCCTCGATGTCCCATGCTCTGCCTCTTACTCTTTTTAGCTTGGTTACGGGTGACCATTTGTCGCGTAGCGGTGCGCGATTGTGGGTTGTGGAGCTCGCGCTCCTTACCGCTGTGTGTTATGATCCTTGCGGAGCTGTGGGGCTCAAGCACCTTGCGGCCGTATGCCAGTTATGCTTCTCGCAGAGCAGTCCCTGCTTGTCCGCTTTGGATCCTTTTGGGTGTTAGGCTTGGGCCTATTGTTTATTGTGCAGCCCGAGCTTGCGGCCTAGTTAACACTATACGTCATCATGTCCCCCTAGTCTAGTGTGTCTTTCGTGCGTGCGGAAGATGTTACTAGACTTAAATCCGCTTAGTTGTTGGCGGTCAATGGCATCGTGTGCGTCCCTCGTACGCTTCTTGGTAGATAGCTCTGGGCGACGTGGCTTGTTCTTAGTCGCGTGATTTTTGAGTTGATGTGACGTTGTGTCAGGCACGCGAATCATCGCAACTGTTCATCTTCCCTTATTTCCACCATTCGATGAGAGGTGTGGACACGTGTCTCAATCTTAGTGGTTGTGGGTTTTTCCTTCGCAGGTTAGTATAAATACTTTCTCACTTTCACTGTTTTTCTTTTAGTTTTTCACTGTGCTTTCCCTCGTCTTTTTTACTCTTATTCATCGAGTTCTTCTTCTGTTTGTTTGTTTTTCGTTCGACCGTGCGCTTTTAGTCATATGTTAGGTTTTCTCCTCCTCTTGTATTTGCATTTGTCTTTGAAATGGTTGGTAGTTCGATTTATACTGTCACTTCCGTGTTAACCCAAAGGGAGTTATATCACCATTGTTCTGTTTTTAATATTCCGGCCGAGTTACGACCGGAGTTGCCTGATCGGAATGCTATAATCAAGGATAGTCTGAAGGGAAAGATTGGCATATACACCCGTTTCATTGAGTTCGCTAACTATCGGGTTCCTTTGTCGAAGTTCTTGCTCTGCATACTTGAGTATTACCATATTAATCTTTCTCAGTTATCTGTGATTGGCGCGGCGAAGGTGAGTCACTTTGAGATTATATGCCACGCCCTTGGTTGTATTCCTACCGTGGGCATCTTCCACCGCTTTTATGTTAATTCTATTAGCAATGGGTGGTTATCTTTTTCCAAGCGCGGAGGTACTGACGATCCTTGCTGCTACTCGAAAAAATTTGACTCGTTGAAGAACTGGAACAACTGTTTTTCAGGATTGACGCTTCAGTTTGTCCATTTTCCACTTCATGGTTTAGCGGTACCTCTGTTGTTAAGGATCCGCTTCCGGTGGATGAGGCCGTGGATTTACCTTGTGTGGAATTGTTAAATGAGAACCGTACCCTTATTAGGAAGTACCTAGAGACCTTCTTTTGTTTCGTGGGTCTTAGTCGTTCATTTACTGAGACTGATGTCCGCCCCACTTTGTTACATGATAATGATGAGGGTAGGTGTCTTGTCTGTATATATGTGTAGGGTGGAGTTTGTTTGTGATCTTGTTTCATGCTCTAATATATGTTATTGTTTGTTGCAGAGATGGGTTTACTTGATTTTGTTAAGTCTGTTGATCCCTTTAAGGTGAAGGTTGGGGAGCAGACTCTTGCTGAGAATAAGGTTCAGCTTATAACTGAGACTGAGGATAGGGTTATATCCCCCTCTCTGCAAACCATCAGTCTTGTTGATCACTGTAAAACCCTAAAATCAGAACAAGTGCAAAATTACCAAAATGCCCCTAATGTCAGAAAATTTAATAAAAGCATGAATAAAATTCAATCAAGTGTTATAAATTATAAAGTACATCATGTGACAAGTATAAATTTTTTATAAGATTATAATATCTTATATTATGCAAGAAAAATAATAAATATTATATATATGTATTTATTAAGCCGAAATTATGTATTTATATACTTATACAATTAATTTAAATACATTAAATCAAGGATAATATTAAGATAATTTTTTTTAATAATAAAAATCAGATATTAGTCCATTCAAAGCCCAAAATCTCGGCATTTTTCTTGAGTATATCTTTTATATACATTTTTCATTTGTAAATTTATTTTAAACCAATTTCCGAACCCTAATAAATCATTAGGCGGCACATAAGATTTTTCCAAGGCAAGGAACGATTTTTCTAGGGTTCTTGGAGATCAAGGGAAGCTAGGAAAATTGCTGGTTCATTGGGTTAAGGTGTGGTTTGATTTATGGTACTCAATTGACTCGAAAATCCTTCATAAATTCATAAAATCATCAACAATTGTCAAAGGTATTTTTATAACTCAAGTTTCATCATGTTAATTCAGTATGTTCATGAGAAAAATTATTATGCATGATCTAGGGGTCGATTTAGGTTAATCATGTTCTAAACCCTAATTTTTAGCAAGAAATGAAATCGGCATTTAAATAATTGTTACCAACGATTTTATATTTTTCTCAGCTTGTATATATCATGTATAAGTCAGATAAAATGCTAAATAATTTTTAGAGGAACTCGAAATAATTATTGTGGAGTTTTTAATTCTTGCCGATTTCGAATTATGAAAGAAATGAAGAAATAAATTGGAAAACGAATTAGGGTTAGGGTTTTTATATTTTTCCCAGGTCCAATACATGCTAATGAATGTATAAAAATTATGTAATTATTGGGGGAAATTTTAATTAGGGTTTTGTGCATTTATTGGTTACCCGATTTGTGTTTTAAAAGTATAAGGGGGTGTTTTGTAATTTCTGAAACTTTGGGGCTGATTATGGCATGTTAATATAATGTATAGATTCTGAGAAAAATAAGTGGAAGGGTATAAATTGTCATTTGATAATTGTTATGGGTTAAACATGATTAATTATATATAATATATATATAATTCGAATTGTATTTAAAACTGAGGGACTAAAAGTGTAAATTATGAAAAGTACAAGGTATGATCAGTAATTAAAGTATTAAGTATGAAAATACCATATTTGATATTATAAGGGCTTGTTTTGCAAAAATGGATAATTAAAGATCATGTTTAATTAAATTAATAACTAAAAGGACTAATTACGTAAATTATGTAAGATCAAGGATTTGGATTGTAAATACAGAAATAGAAACCTGCTAATTATAGAAACATGCTATTTATGGAAACTTACTATTTATAGAAACCTGCTAATTATAGAAACATGCTATTTATGGAAACTTACTATTTATAGAAACCTGCTAATTATAGAAACATGCTATTTATGGAAACTTACTATTTATAGAAACCTGCTATTTATAGAAACCTGCTATTTATAGAAACCTGCTATTTTTAGAAAGTCTATTTTGGGAAGTTGAATTATGGAAACAATATACAAATCAGGAAAGTTATCATTATGGAAAGTAATTAAGGAGAAAGTCGAGTTTGAAACTTACTATACTATAAGAAGCTGCTATTTTAGGAAAGTAACCCAATATTACAAGAATACTAATCATGAAACAAATTAATCATGGAATATGTTTAATCATGGAACGTAATAATCAAGGAAATCAGGCTTAATTATAAAAGTTACTAAAAATAGAAAGTTACTAAAAATAGGAGAGTTGCTAAAAATGGAAAGTAACCCTATCATGACAAAGTAAACTTAATAAGTCCTTTAACATGGTAGATCGCATTAAGCAGGGTAGCTACCATCTTCTTATCCATCTCTTCCGTAACTGCGGACATAAGGTACGGATATTCCGTCCTTTCAGTAAGTACTTCTTCTTTTCATGATCATCCCAGAACTGCTATGCTTCCCCATTTTATGTCTTCTGCATGATCTTTACATGTATTGATTTCAAGACTTATTCTATTGCCCGAGCTAATATATACCATGACCATGAATTACATGACTTACCCCCTAGTCATGAGAGGTACCATGACCGTGACACATGAGCAACCTGTTCCACACTCTTTCGCGTTAGAGTGATATCACGCGCTCCCTCTTTTCATGTACAGATTTATATTTCCCTGTTTGGCCATTATTAATCAGGGGCTATGGGTGCATCCTATTTTACAAGTTTAACTTCATGGTGATTGGATGGTGTGGCTCTACATCCATCACATTGGAGCTGATCCCACCACCCCATATTATTATAAGAGGTCACCCGCTCTATACATGGTGATGCAAGCCCCTCCTATTATATGCATTGTATTCCACGACCATTTATTATTATGACATGTATGATAATATGAGCACGTGGCATTCCTTATTATTTATGTTTAACTATCCATGATATTTCATGACATCTTTACTTCGTATACCATGCTTTACATGTTTCATTTCCTATTCTTCAATGACGCATTCTCCAGGATTCCTCTTGAACACTTTTGTATCTTTCCGGCTGCTTTATATTACTATCCGGGATTCATACGTATTAATTACATTGTTTATTAATATCCGTTCACTGAGCGTTATGCTCAGCACGTATTTTCTTTCTCTTTCTTATACGAGGTATCTAGAGGTAGATTGGGCCAGAGAGAAGTGTGTGCTTGGTAAGTGACCTATTTAGCTTCCATTCCTTTATATCGCAGAAGACATTTTGATGTGCTATACTATCTTGACCACATGTTTCGTCCTTTAGACTTCTTTTACGTTATTCATGTTGACCTCATAATTGGGAGCCGATGTTTGATTCCGGCTTTCCACCTTGTCCTATGTTATCATTTATGACTTTATGCCTTTATTATGCTTTGATATGACACCATGATTATGACGTTTCGGCCTCCTTTCCGGAGTGGGTCGTTACAATTATGGTATCAGAGCTAAAGGTTTCGACCTGTAAGCTTTAAAACTTGACCTGTGAGGATTGGGTAGACATTAGGTTCCTTCAGAATCGACGTTTATCTTCTGTCGCGTTTTGACCTTTTAACCGTTTAATCATGAAACCCTTTTTGCAAATGTCAGATGTGAACACTTTACCAGATGTGAACTCGCTGGGCCGTTCAGCAGCCGTAGGATAGCCATGCCCCACAGCATCGCGAGCATGTCGCGCGAAGAGTACCGCCTGTCCTGTAACTTCGGGTAGATAATCTCCACCAGTCACTATTCACTACTTGGCTTGAGCGCTTCAATAGCAGAAACCCCGTTCTGTTCGAAGAAGCAGTAGCCCCTGTTGATGCTGAGAATTTGATCTCCCATATGGAGAAGAACTCGACGTGATGGTATTGTATGATGCTTTAAGACCAAGATAGGCTTTGTATAAGTTCGAGGTGTGACGCGTTGGCTTTGGTGGAGAGCTATAAAGCAGGCCAACAGAGAGATGCGTCGGGTCCTTACTTTTGACTTGGGCAGCTTTCCAAAAACTAATCTTTCTTCAGTTTTTTCCCTCGAGCCGAACAAGAGCGCTTGAAAGAAGAGTACCATTCCATCCGCCAAAGGGCGAGTGAAAATATACTGAGTACATGCAGCTTTTCCTCCGCCTAGCTGGTTTATCTTGGGACAGGCTTGCTGGCACTGATAGAAGAGCAGCGAAGAACTTCGTTGGGGTCTCATAAGTCCAATCCTGAGACCATGTCATGTGTATACAGTTTACGGATGTTGCTCAGGTTGCGGATGCTGCACGCAACTTAGAAATCCTTCGTGACAGGGATGACTATGATAGGTCTGAACGTTCAGACAAGAGGCATAAGAGTGGAGACCGATATCAGTCGGCCACTCAACAGATTAGTTACCGGGGTCATGATCAGAAAAATGACCGTCAAGGGTCTGACAGCAGGCGTTTGGTAACTACCGTAGACAACAAATAACAACAACTACCTCGTGACAACAACAGTCAAATCTAATCGTTATCGTCTTTAGCTGTATATGATATGAATCAACATCACGACATGTGTTAAACAGAATGTCTGGTGCTGGACGCGACCAAGAAACAGAGGTCAGCAATCCACCGATCTACCAACTCGTGTAAATCATTTGAAATAACGATGTTTATCTCTATATTCCATAAAGTTCATGTCTCATGATCTATCTTTGAATCAGGTTCCCAGCAGTCCAGGGTACCCTCTGAGGGTTATACTCACCCTGTTTGCAACACATGTGGACGTAGACACCCAGGAGAGTGTCGTCGTGCTGCTGGTACTTGCTTCAAATGTGGCCAGGCTGGTCATCTTCAGCGGGACTGCAAGAAGAACACTGGTGCTAGTTCGTCTGGTCATGCTGACAAGAAGCCAGACGCATCACCGTGTCTTTTGCTCTACACAGGATCATGCCGCCAATACTTCAGGTACCATCCTGTGCATTATTATATCGGACGTGCAGTTTTGTTTTATTTGGATACGGATGCGACACATTATGATATCTACCAAGTTTGCTTCATGTTTTACTATGACACCTATATTACTTGATCATGTATTATGTATATCCACGCCCATGAAAGACTCCGCACGTATTACCCATGTATATAGAGATCTTCCTCTACAGTTTGATGACAAGATTCGTTCAGTTAATGCACTTCCTTTGGATAATGTGGTGAATTTGATATAATTCTTGTATGGACTGGTTAGCAGCACACCGTGCTACGATTGACTGTCATCTCGTCGTGTTATAACGGCGATATTCATGCTCAGAATTTATTTCTCATGGGTTCCTTTACCGGGAAAATTATGCAGATCATTTCCGCTTTCAAACACGTACCTTACTTATCGCATGGCTGTGAAGGTTTTCTGGCTACCATTCATGACACGACTTCTGACGTTTCCTTCTATCATGATCAGCCGATTGATTCTAATGTTTAGACGTATTTCGGAAGAACGTCCAGGAATACCTCCTATCGCGATGTTGAGTTTAACATTGAGCTTATACCGCGAGCTGAGCCAAAAAAATTTTTTCCATCCCAAAGCTCCCACTTATCGCATGGCACCGATTGAGTTAAAAGATGAAAGATCATTTGACAGGAGTTGTTGAGCGAGGTATTTATTCCCCCGAGTTTATCGCCATGGGTGCAACCGTTTTGTATGTCAGAAGAAGGACGGTAGCATGAGATTATGTATCAGACTACCGTGAATTGAACAAGATCACCATCGTAAATCGTTATCCCCTTCCACGAACGATGATTATTTGATCAGCTGTCAGGCGCTAACAAATTTCCAAGATGATGTATGAGCTGGATACCATCCAGTTGCGAGTGAAAGAGCAGACATATCCAAGACTGCTTTCGAAACACTATGGTCATTATAATTCTTGTTATGCCTATTGGTCCTCACGAATGCTCTAGGCTGTATTTATGGACGTGATGAATTGAGTTTTTCAAGAATTCTTAGACAAGTTCGTCATCGTGTTCAATGATGATAATCCTGGTCTTCTCTACGTCTAAGGAAAAACACAAGGAGCACTTCGCACTGGTTCTACAGATTTACGACAGGAGAAATTATATGCCAAGTATCAAAGTGCGAATTTTGGTTGAGTAAGGTGGCATTTTTGGGTCACATTGTTTCAGCAGAAGGAATTACTATAGATCCGGCGAAGGTTGAGGCTATCACCAAATGGCCAAGACCGACGTCTGTGACCGAAGTACGGAGTTTTCTTGGATTACTAGGTTATACCCGCAGATTCGGTAGAAGGTGTTCTCACGATTATCCTTACACTAACCAAGCTTATGCGAAAGGGCGAGAAGTTTGTATGGAACGAAGAGCGAGAAAAGAGCTTTGAAGAGCTTAAGCAGCGTTTGGTTTCCGCGCCTATTCTTACTCTTCCATCTGGTTCAGGTGGATTTCAGATTTACAGTGATGCTTCTAAGAAGGGTCTTGGGTGTGTACTCATGCAGCATGGGAAAGTGATTGCCTATGCCTCACGACAACTAAAGCCCTATGAGGTGAACTATCCTACTCATGATCTGGAGTTAGCAGCCGTTGTCTTCGCTCTCAAAATTTGGAGACACTACCTTTATGGCGAGTCGTGTGATATTTTTACCGATCATAAGAGCCTTAAATATATCTTCACGCAGCGAGAATTAAATATGAGACAGAGGCGTTGGTTGGAGTTATTGAAGGATTATGACACCAACATTCAGTACCATCCGGTGAAAGAGCAATGTATTGTGCTGATGGCTTAGTAGGAAGTCGGGGAATTGAACAAAAAAATAAGCTGGCTCACCAAGGTGGAAGAAGAGATTAAACGTGACCTTGAGCGTTTGGATAGCGAACTATGTGTTCGTTGGACAGATGGTTCTGGCTAGTCCTGAGGGTTGAGCCTAACCAAATTCACCAGATCAAGACAGCTCAGAGAGGATGACGGAGAAAACTGGGCAATTATTAGAATATTGATCAGCATGACCGATTTCGCGTTGATGACATGGCATTTTATGGCAGGGACCTAAATTATTGTACCAGAGGATCCTACCTTGTTTTCGAAATGAAGCCTTGATGACTGAGGCACATAGTTCGTCCATTTTCAATCCAATCCAGATTCGACGAAGATGTACCACGATCCTCAAGCAACACTTTTGGTGCGTGGTAAGAAACGCGATTGGCTACGTTGGTTCAAAGTGACATGTCAGCAGTTAAGATGAACACCAACGTGCAAGTGGATTATTGCAACCATTAGAGATCTGTTTTGGAAGTGGGACGAAATATCCATGGATTTTGTTACCGGGTTACCACGACTCGAGGAGACACGATGCTATCTGGGTTGGTTGTAGATCGCTTGAACTAAATCGGCACATTTCTTCCTATCCGTAAGGATTACCCGTTATAAATTAGCAGAAATGTTCCAACAAGAAAGTGTCGATTACACGGTACTCCATCAGCGTCGTGTCAGATAGAGATCCACGTTTCACGTCTCCGTTCTGAAAGGTTTACAAACTTGGGAACCAGGGCTCAAAGTTTAGTAACAGCTTCATCCTGAGACCGACGGACAGATCGGAGCGTAACATTCAGACATTAATAGGAAATGTTACGTTTCATGGCTTTAAATGGCAGGAATTGGGATGACTATATATGTTTAGGGAGTTTGCATCACAATCACGTTGCATGCGAGCATTAACAAGCGCTCCTATTCGATAATGTTGTATGGTAGGTAAATGTCGTGCTCCTATTTGTTGGGATCAGGATGGTGAACGTATTCTTGAGGGTCCTGGAGATGAATGAGGTGTCTAATGAACAGTGTCGCCGTCACCAGGAACAGCTTAAGGACGCTCAGACCGTCAGAAAGTTACGCGACAGGCAATCCCAGAGCGTTAGAGTCCAGCGGGTAACATGTTTTTCTGAAGTATATCACCTACACTGGAGTCAGGCGTTTTCGGTATCAAGGGCAAGCTTAGTCCTCTGTTTCATTGGACCGTATGAGATTCTTGATCGCGTTGTGAGGTTTCCTATCAGTTGGCCGTTACTCCACAGCTATCTCATGTTCACAATGGTGTTTCACATGTATCATTACTCAGTAGGTTACAAGTACCATCCTCTTCACGTTGTCTCCTTATCCATTCGATCAGATCCGTGAGATTTATCTTATACGGGAAGAGCCTGAGTCTATTCGTAGACCGTCAGACAGAGTCCATGAGGAACATGACATCCCTTTTGTCAAAATTCTTTGGAATAATCATCCTGGCGGAAAGCCACATGGGAGACGAGGATCTAATACGACTTCCTTATCCTCATTTTCTTCTATATTCTGGTATGTCCTTTTCAGCTGTATGCATGTTCTAAATTCGAGGACGAATTATTCTTTTAAGAGGGGGAGAAGTTGTAAAACCCTAAAATCAGAACAAGTGCAAAATTACCAAAATGCCCCTAATGTCAGAAAATTTAATAAAAGCATGAATAAAATTCAATCAAGTGTTATAAATTATAAAGTACATCATGTGACAAGTATAAAATTTTTATAAGATTATAATATCTTATATTATGCAAGAAAAATAATAAATATTATATATATGTATTTATTAAGCCAAAATTATGTATTTATATACTTATACAATTAATTTAAATACTTTAAAACAAGGATAATATGAAGATAATTTTATTTAATAATAAAAATCAGATTTAAGCCCATTCAAAACCCAAAATCTCGGCACTCCTCTTTAGTATATCTTTTATATACACTTTTTCATTTTTAAATTTCTTAAAGAGCAATCTCCGGAAACCACTAAAACAATTTAAGTGGCGGCACCATATTTTTTTCAAGGCAAGGAACGATTTTTCTAGGGTTCTTGGAGATCAAGGGAAGCTAGGAAAATTGCTGGTTCATTGGGTTAAGGTGTGATTTGATTTATGGTACTCAATTGACTCGAAAATCCTTCATAAATTCATAAAATCATCAACAATTGTCAAAGGTATTTTTATAACTCAAGTTTCATCATGTTAATTCAGTATGTTCATGAGAAAAATTATTAGGCATGATCTAGGGGTCAGATTTAGGTTTAATCATTTCTAAAAACCCTAATTTTTAGGCAAGAAATGAAATCGGCATCAAATAATGAGTTACCAAACGATTTTGATATTTTTCTCCAGCGTTGTATATATCATGTATAAAGTCCATAAAATTGCTAAATAATTTTTAGAGGAACTCGAAATAATTATTGTGGAGTTTTTAATTCTTGCCAATTTCGAATTATGAAAGAAATGAAGAAATAAATTGGAAAACGAATTAGGGTTAGGGGTTTTATATTTTTACCAGGTCCAATACATGAAAATTAATGTATAAAAATTATGTAATTATTGGGGGAAATTTTAATTAGGGTTTTGTGCATTTATTGGTTACCCGATTTGAGTTTTAAAAGTATAAGGGGGTGTTTTGTAAGTTCTAAACTTGGGGGATGATTATGCATGTAATATAATGTATAGATTCTGAGAAAAATAAGTGGAAGGTAAAATTGTCATTTGATATTGTTAAGGATTAAACATGATTAATTATAATATAATATATATATATAATAACGATTGTATTAAAACTGAGGGACCAAAAGTGATAAAATATGCAAAGGTACAAGGTATGATCCAAGTAATTAAATATTAAAGTATGTAAATACCATATTAGAATATTAAAAGTGGCTTGTTTTGGCAAAAATGGATAATAAAGATCATTTAATTAAATTAATAACTAAAAGGATTAATTACGTAAATTATGTAAGATCAAGGATTTGGATTGTAAATACAGAAATGGAAACCTGCTATTATAGAAACCTGCATATCATAGAAACCTGCCATTATAGATAACCTGCTTTTATAAGAAACCTCTATTATAGAAACCTGCTATTATAGAAACCTGCAATTTATAGAAAACCTGCTATTTATAAAACCTGCTATATTATAGAAACCTATAGAAACCTGCTATTTATAGAAACCTGCTATATATAGAAACCTGCTATTTTTAGAAAGTCTATTTTTGGGAAGTTTAATTATGGAAACTTATTAAATCAGGAAAGTTATCATTTATGGAAAGTTAATTAAGGAAAGTCTATGTTTGGAAGCTTAATATAATTAAAAACTGCTATTTTTGAAAGTACCCAATATAACAAGATACTAATACCATGATATACTTAATCATAGGAATAAATGTTAATACATATAACGTCCTAATCAAGAATCATGCAAAAAAATAGTAAAGTTGACAAAAAATTAGAAATTACTAAAAATAGAAAGTTACAAAAAATGGAAAGTAAACCTTAATCATTAACAATAACTTAAATATACCTTTAAACATGTAGATCGAATTAAGCAGGATAGCTTCCATCTTCTTATCCATCTCTTTTCCGTTCAGCTGGACATGGAAGGGTACGGAATAGTTCGTACCTTTCAGTAAGGACAATTTCTTATCTTTTCATAATCATGCCCCAGAACTGCATGCATCCCCAATTTAAATTCTTTTGCCATGATCCTTTTACATGTTTGATTTCAGACATTATCCTATTGCCTTCAGCTATATATACGTCATGACCATGATTTACATGACTTTAACCACCTAGTCAGTGGAGGTACTATGACCTGTGACACATGAGCACCTTGTCACGACTTCTTTCGCGTTGAGAGTGATTAATTATTTTCTTACCCCCTAAAAAACGCGGCGTCCCTTTGTGTTCATGTTACCAGATTCTTATATTTACATTTGCCAATTATTATTCAAGGGGCGTATTGGAGCATATTTCCTAAGTTTACATGTTACAACTTCAATAGGTGATTGGTTAGGTGTGTGCTCTACATCCCAGGCACCATTGGAGCTATACCCTCCACTCCCAAATTATTATAATAGGGTTCACCCCCCTACTATTACAGGGGGACATGTTTGAGGAGCCAAGCCCCTCTATTATATGCATGTATTCACTGACATTATTATTATGACTATTATGATTTATCATGAGCTCGTGGCATGCCTCAATATTATATGTTTATACTATCCATGATATTTTCAATGACATCTTACTTCGTATTACCATGCTTTACTGTTTTATTTCCTAGTTCTATCATGACGCATTCTCCAGGATTCCTCATGACCTTTTGATCATTCCTCTACTTTGTATTACTAATCCAGGCGTTCATTACTTATGCTTACATTGTTATTACATTCCGTATCACTGGAGCGTTATGCTCAGCCGTATTTTCTTTCTCTTTCTTATTACGACAGGTATCTAGAAGGGAGATTGGGCATTGAGAGAGTGATTTGCTTAGAAGTGACTAACTATTTAGCTTCTTTCTTTATATCGCAGACATTTTGATGTTCTATACTATTCTTGGACACATGTTTCGTCATTATAGACCTTCTTTTCGTTTATTCATTTGATCTCGATAATTGGAGCCGATGTTTGATTCCGGCTTTCCACCTTGTCTTATGTTATCATTTATGACTTTATGCCTTTATTATGCTTTGATATGACACCATGATTATGACGTTTCGGCCTCCTTTCCGGAGTGGGTCGTTACAACACTACCAGCAGGAACTGTTTACTCTACTAGTAGGAACTATAGACCTACTAGTAGTAACTCTCTATTATAAAAATTCCTAACAGGGATCTCTGAATCTTTACCTACATCGTTTTATATCTCCGGACTTAAGCTGACGTTACAAATAGATATGTTGAGGGCAAGGCCTAAAACTTTAGGAGAAGCCTTTGCCTTAGCTCGGATCACCGAAGCCCGTTTTGAGGACGAGAGGGCTACCATAGTCATCGCCAAACCAAACGACCTTAACATAGCGGTACAGGTACAAGATATTGAGGAAACAACTCTCCATACGTCAGACAAGGTAGAAGCTGTGTCAACAAGTATGGTTGCTACCTATGAAGAACACGAGTGTCAAGATGGGTTTTGTATGGTTGCTACATATGAAGAACAGGAGTGTCAAGATGGATTAAAACCTGTTACAACTAGATCTTTTGCTGGGAAAAAGGGTGATCTTTGCGCCATTACCTCCAAGGGAGGCCCACCAGATCACATGCGAGCTAGTGAGAAAGAGCTTGTTGTTTTGAAGTCCCCATTAGAGCAAAAGTCAATGTTTAGGCGTCAAGAGAGAATGTTGAGACGACAAGAGCAACAACAATTAGCGAAGGATGCTAAAATTCAAATAAGAATTTAGGATCCTGGAATCAAGAGTATACAAGACAACACCTTAAGGGCAAGGTGGTTTTGAAGGAGCGAGGAATGATACGCATGTGGATAAGCACATGGACTTCATGATAGGTTGAGATAACCATCATAGTTATTAATTGTTTAGGATAAATGTTTAGGATAACTATTTGTTATGTTTAGGATAAGTCTTGTGTTTATGTGAGTTATCACATAACTAGTATTTAAGGTTTTATTTCATTAATGAAAAGTAATCAATCAAGTTTGTCAAATAAATTGTCTAGTCTTCTCTCTATATTCTTAAAGAGCTCGCACACGCTTGAAGTGGTGCTACTATCCCGATACAATCCAAACCGGGTCGTATCATATTACTATGTACATAATGTAAATTTTTAACCGTAATTTTTCAATATATAAATTTAATTCACTTGTGACAAGACTAGAGTTATATTGGTTTAGTTACGTACATCTTTTTAAATAACCTAAGCATGAAAAATCTCATTTTGTATTAACAATAATTTTTTTCAACATCATATATTACATATCTCATAATATATCTCACAAATGTCTTTAGCTAGGCTTGAACCCGACCATAACCTCTAAGTTAGTACGAAATTCGCATACCACTAAACCAAAAGCCTTTTTCTTTTTGAACGGCAAATTTTTTAAAAACGAGCAAGAAGGTAGAAGAGAATACAAGTTAATATAATTGGGGTCTTGTAACCAACTAACCCAATTGATTTTAAACTTACAACGATTAGAACACCACATGTAAGACATTTGCACAACATCATCAAATAGAAGCTCTCTTCGTGGTTGTGTGGATCCGAACAACACTTAATTTCAAAAACGCCAAATAAGCCACCATATGATGTAACAAATACCTTCAAGAAACACATTCGAATGTTTAGGCAAACGGATGTTGACGAGCTAATTAAGCCACTCACCATAAAAGTTGATAGGAGTATCGTCGAGCTCCCACCAACGCAAAATTTTGCTCCTTACTTGACAAGCTAAGGGACATGAGAAGAAGATATGAGACGTAGATTCCACAGTTTAGTTTCAAAGAGGACATAATATCGAGGGTATTTTGATTCCTCTAATCAAAAGATTTAATCTACAAGGAATTTTATCCAAGCAAAACCTCCAAGCATGGACGTGAACCTTGATGGGAATAACCTTAACCCACCTACTGGGCACTTCGGCTTTTGGCAGAATGTTGTCGTCGTTGTGGTTGCATGTAGACTTGACCGTGAACATACCTGATGCCTCTAAGGTCCAAATCCAACGATCAATCATATTACATCAAAGATACAAGAACGAAGGAGATCATGTTGTTCCTCTTCGACCCCTCCTTTTAGCAGCCTACAAAACGAATGAACCAAAGTAGGGTGTCTCAATTTCTCAGCCACATTGATAGATTTACACCCGTCTAAAACAAACAACCTCGGATAAAAAGATTTTAAAGCATCGTCACCTAACCAGGTCTCGTCCCAAAAGGAAGTGTTCTCTCCACTACCAACTTTTTTCTGATGAATTGCATAAGATCATTACCTTTAGATTTGAGAGAATGAAGATCCCGGATAATCTCTAGCCAAGGCGATCTTCTAGATGACAACTTGCAAGTATCTAAGGACCCTAGATTATCGTGAATAGATTTAATGAAACACGTCCACCATGAAGATTCTTGAGTGAGAAAATGCCAAACCCATTTGAAAAGAAGAGCACGATTAGAAGCAAAAAAGCTAGAAACCCCTAGACCATCGTTTTTCTTAGAAGCTAAGACCTTGTCCCATCCAATCCAAGTAATTTTTTTATCCGAACCATCTACTCCATTAAAGAAATTTTAATGAATAGATTCTAACTTATTTAACACACCCATCGGGACTTTAAAGATAGACATATGATAAAGCGGAATCGAGGTGAGAACCGACTCTAATAAAGTAAGCCGACCACCTATCGAAAGGGTTTTAAGCTTCCATTTAGATAATCGAGTAGACACATTGGTGATAACTTATTCCCACAAATTAGTTCTCGACATATTACCACCAACTTTGACACCTAAGTATTTGAAAGGGGTGGAAAACATAGAGCAGCCAACCAAAGTTGGTGCTCTTACAACTTCTACCGAATTAACCCTAACTCCTATCAATTTGCTTTTATGAAGATTGATCTTAAGACCTAAAGCTAAATAGAAACACTTCAAGATATTTACTATAGTTTTAATGTTCGTAGCATTTCATTCTCCAACAAAAACTAAATCATCAACATAAAACAAATGAGAGATCATAAAAGAAGCGTTTAGAGAAATACCTTTGTAGAGGTCGGCGTTTAAAACTCTCTTAAAAGAAAGGTGTAAGGTTTTCATGATCAGAATGAAGAGTGATTGTGCAAATACGGGCACGATCAGGCTTCGATGAGATTGACGAGTTCTTTGAGTGATTGTTGAGTTGCCAAGCCTTGAAATAACCTGTATCAACACAAATGAAAACACTACATTAAGTGAACCGCAAAGGGTGTCCTTGCGAATCACCTCCGGCGTGAGAGTAAGTATGTGCTTTGTATTTGGTAAAGTATGGTAACGTAAGTAAGTGTGTCTAAAGTTCTAGCCATACCTAGAGCCTTTACAATCTATTTATAGGTGTAGAAATGAGATCGGACGAGGCTTAACACAAAGACCGGTGATCGTAGGGGCATCCCACGATTTAAGGGGTGATTCTTGGGATTGTGTACCACGATCTCTATTTTGGCAGGAAGACCTTGATGGAGATAGAGAACGTGGGTTTGATTGTCTGACCTTTGCTCTAGTTTTTTCGAAGGCCTACCGCAAAAGGTGTAGGGCTTCGCATGGTGGATTCACATACTAGTAACCATCCAGAAGATGGTTTTACGCCACTCGAAACTATTCGAAGGTTATTGGTTGCAATTGGGAGAAGATCCCATTTGGGCTTCGAAAGGGAGGCCTTCGAACCGGAGAGGATGGTACATCATCAAGACCCTCAGTCGAATGTAATGTATACATCTATGTATGTATTGCTTTCGACTATCATTCACAAACAAAATCAAAGACCATGTTCTGAGTTGCATACACTAAACAGTGAAACCAACTTGCCCCAGGGTTAGTTGGGGGTTTTAAATGCAGATTACTCAACAGTCAGCCTTGGTTATCGCGAACTTCTTATCTTAATTAAGTTTGAAATCAGAGAAGTCTTTGATCTCTTCCACGTGTGCGATCTCACAGCTCTCTAGCTTCGCCTATATAAACGTCATTCCCAAACCCTTTTTTCCTTTTATCACCTCCAATATTCAGCTTTCTTCTTCTTCAAATATTCTTCGGCAAATCTAAGGTAAGAATTTCAAAAGCTATTTTTTAGTTATGAGTGCGAAGGATACCATAGCTGTGCAGCGTTGTGGTTTGTTAGCCAGGAGTTGAATGAATTCCTTTCTTTCTATCCCATTCTTTCAAAATATGATGTTATATTGCCCAAATCCACTGAAACCATCTTTGATGCTTCTCTTGGTTATGTTGGCTTGTACACACATTCTTTTTCTCTTGCCAACCTCAGGTTACCTCTTACTGACTTTTTCTGTGAGGTTCTTCAATATTTTAAAGTTCACATTTCCAGGCTTAACCCCTTTGGTTGTGCCAAATTAACAACTTTCATCATTATGTGCAAAGCTTATGGTTGTGAACCCTCTATTGACCTCTTTCAAGGTTTCTTCAATCTTTGTCGGGCTGGTAGCTGGCTAACTTTCCAAAAAAGGTCTGAAAAACACATTTCAAACCTTCTTCCCAAGGTCATTACTCGTATCGAAGGCTGGCATGAATGATTCTTCTTTGTCCAAGACTCTATTATCTCTTCCAAGTACCCACAACTTCTGCTTGATGAAAACAAGCTTAATTTAAAATCCTTTAAAGATAAGCTCCCTTCAAATATAGATGAAAATCCTTATTTCTAACGTCTTTGTCGATATCCTATAAGTGTTCGTGTGTTTGATGATCCCATTCTGTTTCTAGCTGGCCTTAAGCCCTCGTGGGAGTTTGACCAACAACGACCTGCGATCATTATGGGCGAAAAGGGTATTTATCTTTCTCGGTTATTCTTTTAGTCTTCTTTTTTGCTGATATATGATTTATTTCTTTGTTTTGCAGAGATGGCTTTCAGGAACTTTATCTATACCGGAGATGATGATGACCTTGATTTTCTGCCTAAGGAGCCAACCCCATGATTTGCTACTGGTTCCCCTTCTACCTCAATGAATACTGAGCTTCTTAAAGATGTTGAGGAGCCTGAAGTTCAGCCTGCAGAGGTTACCGCAGATTCAGTGAAGAGTCCAAAAGCCGGTGTGTTTGTTGTGCATCCTGGGAGTATAGCTGCCCACATTAAAGAGAGGAAGTGTAAAACAAGGGGAGGTTCTTCAAGGCCGCCTGTAAAGAGGAAACTAGCCTCCGGGTTATCAAGTTCTCGTGGTGTACGTGCCAAAAACTCTACTTCTAAGGATGATGATCCTATTCTTTCCATATCTGATGATGATGAGGGTAAATTTCTAGTTCATTTAGTTCTTTCTAAAGTTATTGATTTGCTTATTCATCCTTTGTTATCTTCATGTGTTTTTTAGGCCTTTCTAACTGTTTTGAGCTTAAAGATGCTAATGCCTGTCACCTGAAGATCTCTGCTATCACTCCACCAGCTTGGAAAGGTCATTTGGATAATCAAATGTGTGACAACCAGAGAATTTCCGTTTAATAAGTTAGCCGTTTCCGTGTAGTAATTTGAATTTCTAAATGTTTCGTTTAGCTTTACCGTATAATCGGGAAGTTATTTCGTTATTATCTGAGAATCATCTCCGGGAGCGAACCGAGACACCAAACGTTGTAGTATTTTGGCAATAGCCACGTTTTTATGTTTTAAAGCAATATTTAAAATTTTGTAATTTTCCGTGTTACCGTTACTCGTTTCGTTATTTACGTGATACGTGTTTAAATTATACATATTCATGTGCATGCAAAGCCTTGGAAATTAATTCACAAATGAGCACTTGTGATCCTAGAAAGTGGGAAAAATATTTTTGGTCCCCCTTTTGGCCTATACATAACTGGTTACACATACATATGTATACATAGGATTCAAAAATTTCAAAATCAAATCACTAGCAAGCTTGCAAGGTTTATGGCAAGGACTAGTACTAGGTGAAATGTGATTTGTAGATCATTTTGGTCCCCTTGGTTTTTTGTCTTGATTTTGGTACACACATACACACTAGTAGTGTGTGAAGTAAACATTTTGGTATATAATCCATATCATCTTCATTTGTTCATTCATAACACACACTAATCTTTCTTTTTTTCCTCTCTTTGCCGAAACACCAAGTACACACAAACCCACTTATTTTTAATCTTTGATCATCCACTTAAAGATATATTGTTCGTGTTGATTGTTAGTTCATCTGGGTAATTTGTAAAACAACGGTTGGGTTGTTTTTGATTTCTAATCCACCTTTCGTCGTGTTTCTTTGTAAGTCATCTTTATTTTTTCATAAATAAGTTGTACTTTTGCATTCGTATGATCATCCCGAACAAGGTGTACAAAGCGGATCGTTGTGAAAATCATTATCTAGTTTTCTATAAAACTACAAGTCTCAAAGTTTAATATTTTGTTTATAAATGGAAGAAAATAAAAAGTAGTTGTACTTTTGCATTTAAAAGTTCATTGTGACTATGTTGACATAGATATTGCTATTATTACGGCTATATCGATTATTTAAAGATTTATCATATGTTGAGTTAAATATTGTTGGCGAAGAGATTAAGTTAGATGTTGGATTTGTTGTAAGCGTAAGTTGAATGTCGAAGAGGTTTAGGTTTAGAACGGATTTGTTGCGATATTTGAGGTGTTGTCGAAAATAGATCGGATATACTTTCGAGTCAATAAAAGATGTACTTTGTAAAATAGATAGTTTCACGAGTCGAGGTTGATAAAAATGGAAAGTCGATATTTTTAGAAAGGTCATGCCGAAATTTCGTAAACTTTATAAAAGCGTCGAAAATATACTTTTATTATCAAACTTATGATAAAATGTAGAAAAACGTAAGTGTCGAGTTTAGGTCAACATTTTTAGTTATTGAGTCAACGTTGATGTGTCGGGACATTAAAAGACGAAATACACTAAAAGATGAAATACACTAAAAGACGAAATGCACTAAAAGACGAAATACACTAAAGGATGAAATACACTAAAAGACAAAATACACTAAAAGACGAAATACACTAAAAGACGAAATACACTAAAAGACGAAATACACTAAAAGATGAAATACACTAAAAGACAAAATACACTAAAAGACAAAATATACTAAAAGACGAAATGTACTAAAAGATGAAATACACTAAAAGATGAAATATACTAAAAGACAAAATACACTAAAAGACAAAATATTTTCTAAGATGTTTTGAAGTGCCGAGACTTGTCAAAACTTATAACTTTCGAAAGTACGTTTTAAAAAGAGATACGCCGTGTCTACTCGTGCTCGGATGATCAGTTCTTGCGTTAAGCGTTATTCGTTGTACATCATTCTTAAACGACGACTATATGATAGGTTGTCGCTAGAACCGTGAGATTCATTTTCACTTGATTGATTCCTTTTGATCCACTACCCGTATAAGGTGAGTTCATAGCCCCACTCTTTTACTCGTTTTGAATAAATGTTTTATAACTTGGGGTGAGAAACATTGCTTG
>BQNB010009785.1:3918-83773 GCA_026074375.1 Tanacetum coccineum
AGTAATTTTACCTCCTTTAGGACTTCCTCCAAATGCAACAAATCCACCATCAATCTCTTGATAATCTATAAGAAAGGACTTGTTTTCAGTCATATGCCTAGAGCATCTACAGTCAAAAATCCCTTGATCCTGTAAATTATAATTTGGATTACCCTGCACATAAAACGAGAGAATTAGTTTCTCTTGGGGACCCAAGCCATTACTGACTTGAGTCTGTCTTGTAGATCAACATAGTCAAATCTTTTAAACATGTATGATCCACTGTCTTTGGAGGTATGGTCAATAACATTTCTTGTTGGTCTCTAAATCCACATGTATGATCCACTGTCTTTGGATGAATGTGCTTTAAAATAAGAATATGTTTTGGGTAATGCATCATTCACTTTTGATTTAAGGGCAACAGTATTAACAAGCCTGGCAGTACTAATTGATGTTGCTGCTCTTAGAGAGCTTTGCTTAACAGCATTAACTGGCACTTGTCCTGACTTTGTTGCAACTACTATTGGAACAAAATTCCTTTTAGGATGTGGGTGAATCAATTTATGTTGGTGGTTCACCCTCTGAGCATTGTTCCATACTAGTCTAATTTCCCTTTGACCAGTAACCCTTCCTTTTTTATTCAACACTGGTTTTTCTACCATTTTATTTTCATGAAAATCACAGTCTTTGATTAAATGATTAAAACTCCCACAAACAAAACAAGCTTTCTTTATAAACTCAAAACCATTTCCTAGTTTCTGAGTCATCATCTCATTCCAGTTTCTTCTATTATCCCTAGAACTTTGACTTTTCCTAGGATACTCTACTTGCCTATGTGTGTTTTTCTTATTAACAGGTTTCAAATTCTCATCAGATTTGACAAAATTGATTTTAGTAAACTTTGGTTTTGTCTGATCAGATTTAGGTCTAAACGCACTATCATTATCACTATCAGTGTCCCAATCTTTAATGATAGGAGCACTAGGCCTAACAGTTTTAGGCTTTTCTACAATATCCTTACCAGTCTTAGATATACTAGTTTCAGTTTCACTTACTTTAGTCTTATAGACATAATCATCTAACCCAGCAAAGGATAAGTTAGGTCTGGAGGGCATGTAGTTCCTAGTGTAGGGAGGAGGAACTGCATGAAACCCTTTATCTGTTTTGAATCTATCATTTACTAGACTATCATCCACATCACTTTCTCTACTGTTAAACACACTATGAACCACTTTACTTTCATTCATTTGACTATCATAACCAAGACCAGCTTTGTCTTTAGCACTTATTTGACTATTAATCAGTTTAGTTAGATTCTTTGATGAATCTTCAAACTTTTCTAGTTTAAGTTTCAAATCATCTTTCTCTTTTAAAGTTTCTTCTAACTGATTTTAAGGTCTTTAATAGAAATATCTTTTACTTGGACATCATACTTTAAAAATACAATATCTTCTTCATAAACAGTTTCATTCTTGTCATGAACAACTATCCTAGCTTCCAGTGATTCTAATACAATTTGATAACCTATAATTTCTAGATTAGATTTATTAAGAGCTTCACGCTATTGATCATACTATTTTTGAAGTGTTTCATATAATTTTAAGCAATCTTTAGAGCAAGTATGTACCTCAGAATCTGAACTTGATGAACCTTGGGATATATAGGCCATTAGAGCAAAGCTTGTGATGCCTTCTTCAACCTGAAGGCTTCAATCATAACCACATATCCCATCTTGAACAACCAAGGCATTTGTAGTAGATGTATCCACTGGTGCATTCCTTCTTGGAGCATCTCTATTTCTATTCCCCTGATTCCTTGGTGCCTTACATTCTCTAGAAAAGTGACATCTCCTATGGCAGTTGTAACATTCAACCTTTGTCTTATCAATGCCAACAGTTTCTTTACCATTGAAATTCAGATTCCTTTATGTCTTCTTTAAGAATCTATTCACCCTCATGCTAAACATGGCCACCTGCCATTTGAGATCCATCTCTTCAAGATCATCAGTATCAATCTGCTCCAGATCTTCATTGTCCAATTGTGGACTATCAGATTGATTAGCAAAGAAGGAAAACATGACATCATCAGCATAAGGTAAGGAAGGAGCTTGTCCCTGTGAACTAGCTGTAGAAACATCATGAGCAGTATTAACTGCTTCATTAGTACTGCTAGTGTTTTCTGAAGATACAAAAGCTATATTCTGAGAGTTTGAGCTTGAGCTTGATTGGCCTTTAATCTCAGCTCCATACACCTTCAAATTGTTGTACAAATCATCCATACTTAACGTGTCTAGATCAGATTTGTTACGCATGATCAAGGTATGAGTGTTCCAAGCTGATGGTAGACTTCTTAGCAACTTCAGATTTGCATCTTCCTGAGAGATAACTTCACCATGAATTTCCAATTGGCTGATGAGTTTCTGAAACCTATCATAGGTTTTATCCAGTCCTTCAGATCTTGATGCAGCAAAATTCTCATATTGCTGCTTCAGAATGGTTTTCTGCATTTTCTTTGATTCTTTGTTGCCTCCAAACCTGGCCTTGATTGCTTCCCATAAGGTCTTTGCATCCTTGATTCCATGAAACTTCAATAGGTGCTCATCAGGAATGGCCAACAACAGAGTGCTTTTTGCTTTCAATTCATTCTTTCTTGCTAGCTTTTGTTCAGCAGTTTTAGGAGGAATGGGACCTTCAGTACCAGCACTAGCTGATGCAATAGCAGGTGCATCACCATTCACAATAACCTCCCAAAGAGCATAATCAGTGTGAGTAAGATATTGCTCCATTCTCATGCTCCAAAGATCATAGTCTCTAGTTTTAAGTACTGGAAGTTTTAGTGCAGACACTGTTTGGGTAGTTTCTGATTGTGACTCCATCTTCTCTTTGAATATGAGATCTTGTATAGATGTAGTGTTCTTCTTATTCAAATTTTCTCAACAAGCTCTGATACCACTTGTTGATCCCTTTTGAACAGATCTTACTTAGCTTGTTAAAGCTTAGTTGTGTTGGATAGATCCAAAACAACTATAGTAGAAACTAAGATTGTAAATACTACAAACTATGCGGAATCTATCTTGTAATACTAAGTAGAACAATGAAACAGTAAAACAAGATCTTGCTAAACTTTCAATATATTAAACATAATCAAAGTTAAAGAATAACCTTGAAACTATAAATACTAACTATATTTGATATGAAAACTATATAAAACTTTATATCTAGATCAATGTCATAGGGTTCCTTATACCAAGGAAACCCTAATAGGTTTACAAAACGCGTTACATGATCATGCATATCTATTCCTAATATATCTCATGCATATCGCATAAGCAGTACTAACTATTCTAACTTACAGTACTAATAAACTGACAGTACTAACATTTTGTACTGACAGTACTAACTATAACACTAACAGTACTAACTTAGCTTGGCAGTACTAAGTCTTCTCTTGGCAGTACTAAGTTGAACCAATAGTAGAAACTTGTAGAAGCCCTTAATTCCCAACATACCAAACACTTATTCATTATCATAACTTCACCGAGTAGTCATGATAGATTTAGCCTCTCATGGCTAAGGAGTTCATAACATAACTTGATTCAACAAGAAACTTCATTATTTCACTAAACTAATATGATGTTCTTCTTCGTTCTTGGTTGTTTGATCTTGAATCTTCAAATGGTGTGGTGTTTATGTTTGGAGAAGGATTGGAAAGGGTTTAGGACTTCATAAGGGAAAGGAATTGTGTGTGAGATAAGAGGAATAAGTATGAAGGGATAGATGTGAAGTGAGAATTGGATGATTTATGTGAAAATTCAGCCACTATTTATAGGCTAAGTGTGGGGTGAAAGTGCGGCGCACAAAAGTATTTGTGCGGCGTACTTGGTGATTAAATGCGAAGGGAATTTATTGTTTATTGAAGAAGTGTGGCGCACAAAAGTATTTGTGCAGCGTACTTGAGGTATTAATGTTATCTTCATTAAATTTCAAAGGAAGTGCGGCATACAAAATACTTTGTGCGGTGTACATAAGGAGTTAATGCATATTTTTTACTAAGCCTTTAATTCTTTTGACTTTGGGAGAAGTGCGACGCACAAGAGGTAAGTGCGGCTAACTTTTGCATTTCCATCTTGAAACTTTATCTTTTCTTTTATTTTGATTTTTGAAATGTGTAAGTACTTGGTTTTTGCTTTATTTGAGCTCGGGATGTCTTCAAGTAAACCTGCAAGTATTTCATGCTATTAAGTATCGAAAGTTCATGAGAAATGATGATCTTATGCTTATTATTATCATCCCATTAACAATATAAAACTTGATTTTATGTCTCAAAGTTAGATTTCAATTTTACAAAACCTTTTAAGATTACGAAACCTCTTGATCTTAGTTCACAAATGATTTTTCCAGTGATCAATCAATTCTAATGACATCCTAAGACACTTTATAGTGTTTTGCCTTAATTAATTTCTCAGTTTACACACTTTTAATATTTATGAAACCCTAGATCTATGCGAAACCTATTAAACAATTAATTAAAGTTGTTAGTCACAAAAGGAATCGAAAAAGATCATGTTTCTTACGTTTGATAAACACTAGGAACTGTCAAAATGATTTGGATCGTTGTTTTATTTGTTACGAAAGCTCAAAGATCAGAGAATTTACAAAAGCTCTTTATCAGTTATGAAAGTGATAAACTTTCATAAAAATCCATGTGGTTTTTATACTTCCGAAAACTATTTTGCATTTTTGTCATTTTCAGTCCCTGTCCTTTCTTTCGTACACAATATTAGCCCATACGAAACTATTTTTGCATTTTAGCATTTTTATTCCTTCTACTTACTTTCGTAAGCATTAATAGTCCGTACAAAACTTATTTTCATTTTAACACCTTTAGTCCTTCTACTTACTTTTGTAAGTATTAATTCCTAAAAATTCATAACTCCCCTTTGGAGATAGACTTATTTTTCACAAAAACCTTTTGAATTTTTTTAGTTAAAATCCTGTTACTTACCACCCTCTTGAACAAATATTTATTTGAAAATTTCCTTTTTGATTAAAACCTTTGTTCAAAAGAAGTTATTTTTGCTTTTGAGAACACTTTTTTATTTTCTCATGATGAAGTGACAAAAAAATTTATAATCCCCCTCAATAAGATATCTAATTGAACAACTTATTGAAAGATAGTTAATTTTGTAGTTTTGAACATTCTTGAGATGATTTTGAAAAATCAGGAATTCAAACTCGCCCTTCGAAGAAATGTCTCAAGTAAGAGCTTAATCAAGAGATTGTTACTTCTTGCTATTTTCACACTTAATTTTCAAAAATTGTTGAGTTTTGAAAGATGATTTGAAGAAATCATCATGTGTGTTTTTTTGAATTGATATGATTACAAACACATATTTTATGCGTGAAAGATCATTTTCAGTGTATTTTCCTCCCCCTGAGTCATGTATATTCCTTGCTTTTAAGAAACCATTTTTTATGAAAACCAATATCATGAAACTGATTGAAACGGTGAAGATATGTGTTTGTATCATTTAAATTATATTTTTTGTGTTTTTATATTTTTTAGATTTTTATTTGTTTTTTTGTTTTGAAAAATAGTAAAAAAAATATTTTTTATTTTTTATTTTTCCAATTTTGTATTTTATTTTTTTAATTTATTTACAAAAGTTTTGATGTATGAGCTTTCATTCAAGAAGATAACTTTGTCAGATGATCCAACTCAGTTAGAGTCATACATCTCATACCAATCTTGTAAATTAAATACTCAAACCTTTCTCATTGAAAATTAAAGGGTCCTTTTTTTTAAAAAGTTAAAAAAATAAGAATCAGCAAGTTGATATTCCGTCCCGACAAAGTAAAGTTCAATGGTACTTTTTTCAACATGCTCTTTGATAAAGTGATACCCAAATCTTAAATGTAATTTTGTACGCGATTGTTGTACCGGATTGCAAGATATAGCATTGCACTCATTTGATTCGCATACATAAAAGATTGTTGTACCAAAATCCACAATCTAGCATGCTCCTCATCCAAATGACTAACAAACATGCAGATAAGGATACGTACTTAACTTCCGTAGTTGACATTGATGTACAATCTTGCTTCTTAGACAACTGTTGGGATTCTAGATTTGATAAGACAAAATAAATAAAAGAATGAAACAAAATGATCAAAATCGTCATTAAGGAATTCTATAAAGATGGTGAATTGTAGAAGATATGCTAAAAGATTATAAGATTTGTCAAAGATGTCACATATTAAAGATTAAGGAGAAGTTTTAAAGGAGGTATAATTAGTTTTCAAATACATAAGAATTCTTTAATCTGATCTCTCCCTAAATACAAGAGATCTAGACACATAGTTTTTGAGTATCCTTGTGCACAAAGAAAAAACGTGTGTGTATGTAAACACGTAGAGATGTAGACGTGTAGTGAAGAAGTGTGTAGCCCCAAGGATCTTTGATCCCTGTTAGATTGTAACCGTTCTAGAGTTGATCGTCTAGAATTGGGGCTTTGAAAGAGAACGTATGATTGGGAAACCTTTTATAACTTATTTTTTAATTCCGCCTTTGTTTTATAACTTATAAACATTGATATTATCACTAGATAATTGTCTAAACAACTAAGCTTAAACGATTCAATGATATTTAGGATCAACAGCGGTAATCAGAAGCCGTGCTTACGAAACTTTGATCTAGAAGACCTGGAGCTTGAACTACAAATAGTGAGTCCTACACTGCAAAAAGCTACCCTATAACTTAAATTAAGGGATATGAGATGTGGGCTATGAGAGTAAGTAGTACTTTTTAGATCAAGACTATGCACTCTGGAAGTGATAGAAAATGTGAGATCAATGGGTCCCAATACATAAACAACTGAGAGAATGGTAAATTAAATTAAAGGTATCGTAACACCTGCAACTGCAGAAGAGAAGATAAAGAGAAAGAATGATGTCAAAGCTAGGGGTTTGTTACTCATGGCACTTCCAAATGAACATCAGCTAACATTCAGTCAATATCCAGATGCTAAATCTATGTTTGCTGCCATTGAAACAAGATTTGGAGGTAATGCAGCTACCAAGAAAACTCAGAAAACTCTCTGAACAACAATATGAAATTCTTAGTTGCAACAAGTGCAGAGTCTCTTGACTCTATTCAATAGGGCTTCAGAAGATAGTCAGTAGGCTTGCTTATCTGGGTGTGATCATTGCCCAAGAAGATTTAAACTAAAATTTTAAGCAGCTTTACAACCATATTGAACACTCATGTATGTTTGGGATGAATAAGCCTGAGATTAAGACTATGAGTATAGATGATTTGTATAACAATTTCAAAATTGTTGAACAAAAGATAAAGAAGACAGTTGGTACATCAAGTGGTGGTCAAAATTTGGCTTTCATGACTGCACCAAAGCTCTACAGATCAATGATCTAAACACTAGCTTTTTCACAAGTTATGCTGCTACCCTAGTGTTAATACTGCCAGTCCACAAGTTTGCACAAGTGTCAGTGATAATACTATCTATGCTTTCATGTTTGAAAATCCAAAAGGGATTTCTAATATCATACATCTAGACTTAGAGCAAATTCATAAAGAGGAGTTGGGAAGCAATGATTTAAGTGTCAACTCTCCTTGCTAAGTGTGAGAGCAAAAGAAGTACTATCAGAAGATAGGCAAAAAGACTTTCATTAAATAGTAATGATATAGATGATATGATAAATCTAAGGTGAAGTGTTACAACTGGTCATAAGTTAGGATACTTTGCCAGGGAGTGCAGAGCATCAAGAAGCAAGGAAGATCAGTTCAGAAATCAAGACAACACCAGGAAGCAAGGAAACAAAGAAGACACTTCCAAGGCAATGTTAGCTATTGATGGTGTAGGTTTTGATTGGAGTGAAATGGCAGAAGAACAAGTTCAGTCAAACATGGCTCTAATGGCATTTTCAGACTCAGAGGTATACACTGATAAAACTTGTTCTAAAACTTGTCTAAATAACTATGAAACTCTTAAGAAACAATATGATGACCTGCTTGCTAAACAACTTCAAACCAAATTTGAGTCAGCTACTTATAAAAGAGGACTAGATACTGTTGAAGCACAACTAGTCACATATAGGAAAAATGAGGTTCTTTTTAGTGAAGAAGTTGTTGTCCTTAAAAGAGATGTAGAATTCAAACAATATGAAATTAATAAACTTAAAGCAGAGTTTGAAAAACTTAAGCAAGCAAAGGATGCCATTGATTTTAAAATTGAGAAATTTGATAAGGCCTCAAAAGACTTAGATCAGTTGTTAGGAAGTCAGATAACTGACAAGAGTAAAAAGGGTTTTGGATATTGTGCAGTTCCTCCACCTCATCCTTTAATCTACAATAGACCTAACAAACTAGATCTGTCTTATTCTGGTCTTGATGAATTCAAAGAGCCTTATTCAAAAGCTACGTACCCTGAAATAGTAGAACAAAGAAGTCAAATATTTTTAAGGAATCAGATAATTCTAAGAGAATTTTGATAATCCATTGGTAAAGGAAATAGAATAAACAGGTCAAAAGTAGTTTGTAAAGGATGTGATTGGAACACTAGTAAGAAAGTTAGTGAAGTAGAACCTAAGAAAGTTAGGGAAAATAATGATGCTCCAATTATTGAGGATTAGGTGTCAGATGATGAGGAACAAGATGAGTCAATAACTAAGCCTGAAAAGAAAACTGTTACTCCTACTGTTGCTAAAATAGAAAAACCAGTTAGAAAGTCAGGTAAGCGAATGCAGAATGTATAGAATCATAAAGGCCTAGAGGGAATCAAAGAAAGTGGAATGGTCAGAATTCAATTAACGAGGTATAAATTTGTGAATGTAATACAAGCTTGTTTTAATTGTGGGAGCTTTAATCATGTGCAAAGAAATTGTACTTACCATCAAAAGAAAAAGGTGGTAAGTGGGAACAATTACAACAAGGTGGATAATTACTATTATGCCAAGACCTCACACTATAGAACCCACAAAAATGTGACTCAAGAGCAATTATTGAGACAGGCTAAAACCTCTTATACTCTACTATACTTTCTAGAGCCGGTTTTATACTGCTCACCCAAAACCAACAGTGCATTATGCTAGACCAAAAACTCATTTTTTCAAATCAGCACAATCTACTGTCCAAAGGCCCTTTTATAAGAAACCAGCATTAACTAACATGCATTTTAATCATAAGGTTAATACTATTAGGCCTAGAATAGTTAATATGCTAGGTCTATATAAAACTACCCTGTTAATACGTTACTGTTAGGCCCAAAGTAATTAATACAGCTAGGCAAAACAGAACATCAGTTAAATGCTGCCCAGGTTTGGCAAAGGGTTCAATGCTGTTAAGCCCTCAGCATGTTGGGTTTGGAGACCTATCAAACCCAATAGTGCATCAATCACTTTGAACATATATAACTATATTGATGCACGGGGCAGATCCAAGTCAGTAATGGCTTGGGTCCCAAAAGAAATCTAATTTCTTTATTCTTTTGTGCAGGGCAAGCCACAACATGATGATAAAGGATTTGTTGACAGTGGATGCTCAAGGCACATGACTGGTAACATAGCTTATCTCTCTGATTTCAAGCAGTTTGATGGAGGTTATGTTGCATTTGGAGGAGGTGCATATGGTGGTAAAATTACTGGTAAAGGTACTCTTAAGACTGCTAATCTTGATTTTTTGAAGATGTTAAAACTTGTCAATGAGTTAGAGAAAATTCAATCTTTTTAGTGTCTCACAGATGTGTGACAAAAAGAACTATGTCCTTTTTACAAATACTGAATGTCTTGTCTTGTCTCCAAATTTTAAGTTGCCTGATGAAAATCAGATACTTCTTAAAGTTCCTAGAAAGGACAATATGTACAGTTTTGATATGAAGAACATTGTTCCTAAAGAAAGTTTGACTTGTCTTGTTGCAAAGGCTACATTAGATGAATCAATGCTTTGGCACAGAAGACTTGGTCATATTAATTTTAAAAACATAAATAAGCTTGTCAAGGATAATCTAGTAAGACGGACTGCCTACAAAACGTTTGAAATGACCAGAACCTATGTTGCTTGTCTTAAAGGGAAGCAACACAGAACTTCTTGTAAGTCCAAAGTTCTGAATCCTATTACTAAGCCTTTGTTTATGCTACAATGGGATTTGTTGGTCAACCTTTTTGAGTAGAGCTTGATACATAAGAATATTGGCGTAGTAGTCACTGATGATTAAGTAGATTTACATGGGCTTTTTCTGTATTTAACAACTAAGGATGAAACCAGTGAAATCCCTTAAGCCTTTACCAAAGAATAGAAAACTAGTGATAAGAAAGTAAAAATAATCAGAAGTGATAATGGAACAGAGTTTAAGAACAAAGTTATGGATGATTTTTTTAGAGAAAAAGGAATTAAGAGAGAATATAGTATAGCTAGGACTCCTCATCAAAATGGTATTGCTGAAAGGAGGAATAGGACACTCATTAAGGCTGCTAGAACAATGTTAGCTGACTCTAAATTACCTACCACATTTTGGGCAGAAGCAGGTTTTTCTTCCTACTGCTTTGTTATGTCATAATAGGGTTTTTAGTAGTTAACCTCATAACAAGGACACCTTATAACTTTTTAAGAGGTTTTAGAACCACTCTAAGTTTATGAGACTCATTTGGTTGTCATGTTACTATTCTTAATACTTAGAAATTAGGCAAAGTTTGAATGGAAAGAAGTGATGAAGGTTTCTTGTTGTACTCCTTTAGTAGTAAAGCTTTTAGGGGTTACAATACTAGAACCAAAAAGGGGGTAAAGAAAAACTTGCATATTGGGTTTTTAAGATAACCCAATGATTGAAGGGACTTATGGTCAAAATGACTGTTTGATCATGATTCTCAACCCAATCCTATAAACTTATGTACTAGTAACGTGCATGGTTCAGTCTCTAATATCACTGCAGGTAAAGTCAGAAGTTAACAGTTTAAGATGCATTTGTGATGCCAATTTAGAAAGATCCTTCATACTTTGATTCACCTACAGAGAATGTTGAAAATGGTGAACAAAAAACTGCTAATGATACTCAAAAGCAAGATGAAGATGGTCTAAATAATGAGAATGCTGAACAAGAAAGGTTTTTAGTTGATAGCAGTTCTAAAGATGTTAATGCTGTTAGGCAACAAGTTAAGTACTTAAAATACAGCCAGTCTTGAACTAATACTGGTAGCTTGAATTAAATGCAGTTGTCCATCATTTAGTACGACTATTCAAATGAAGAAGACAACACTGAAGAAGAACCAGAATTTAATTAGGAACATTACAAATTCTATATTTTCCAACCAACTATCCCTATACAAAATTAAATAAAGATCATCCAGATTGACAAATGGATTGGTGATGTGCAGATCAACTGTTCATCAACAAGAAGAAATGTTAAAACTACTTCTGAACAAGGGTTTCTCAGTGATATGTATTAGCCGAAACACATGAAAACCCTAAATAACTTGTTTTATAATGCCTTGTTTTCCTATACATATACACAATAACGGTGATAGTTATGTATGTAACAAATTATAGATATATGAGAATAGTATTTTGATCCTAAGAATTAAGATAATGTTTAGGAGCAAGTGGCATAACTAATAGATAAAGTGCTAAAAGTTATAAATCAAGAAATTCTGAATTTTGGCTTCTACTAGGGACGGATCTACCAAAAGCACTGACGGATCCACCATTCTTAGATCCGTTGGTCGCATAGACCCTAAAAAATAGGCAGAACACAGTTTTGTAGCCATAATCCAAAGCACTTAGCATGTAAACACTTAGATCATAAACAATAGCAAGTAAGGGTCCAAAAAGGATAACAAACCAAGTCATAAAGATGTTAAGCATCATGATAGCAAGTGTCAAAAATAATAATCTCACATAGTAAGATAGCAAAATTATTAATTATGATATCAAAAGTACATATAGTAAGAATACATTTAGTAACAAAAATCATAAAAGAGATCATGATAGCAAGAATACATATAGTAATATACTATCGGGGTACATGGTATGCATGTCTTAGGTATGAGTACTCTAAATTATGACATTTTTAAGAAATGTTAGGAACTAGACACATGCAATTCTATTTTATAAAATAAAAACCTAGATAAAAAGAACCAAGACACATGCTTGATGACTAAGACTTAATTGACACCAAATTTATCCAACCAATCACACAAATTTAATAAACGTGAACACAATTCGTTTATAGTTTGATACACCGTTGTTATGAGAACGCCTTCATCCAAGATGTCATTCGGATAAGGAGTACTATCATTTTAAGAACGACATGTTCCTTAAGAAATGATTATCTACCAAAGTTAATGATTTGACTTCGGATAGACTTTCGTTAAAGGTTGTAAGAATATTCCTAACATCCACAAGTTTACTTGTTAAGCATTAATGGTTGCTTTTCATATGTGTGGAGGTGTTCTAGGAAATATTATTGCAAACTTTGGTCTACTAAATGTTAATGATAAGAGGTGATATGAAAAAAAAAAAAAAAAACCAGATTTGAATACGTATTGATTTGTTTTGTTGAGAAGCTGTTCTAAGTATGTTCCTTAAAGAAAAATAATAATAATATAAAAAAAAAATTAATGACATGTAAAAGTAAATTGATGTCTAATAATAATTTCAATAAGTCCATGTTAAATATATACTCGAAAGTAGTTATATCTAGACAAGAATAAATATAGTGAAAACGATATGCACCTAGAAGTAAATGAAAATAATTCCATATAATGGAAAGTAGGGAAAGATGAGCGGGAACGAAGAGGGAAGGTGTTGAGCTAAGGTTTGGGAAAAAAACGGTTTAGAATAATATATCGTTTGCACTAATAATGACAAGAGTGATTGGGTTGCATGTGATCCTAATGTAACAAGTGCATTGTTGGTTGTCAATGTTTACGAACAAATGGATAGGTGAGACCGAGGTGTAGGTCTTTTCTTAGTGAAAAGAGAAAATGAAAGACACAAAATGTGTGACTCAATAAACACTTGAATATTGAATATCTTCCTTTATGTTCTTTCACTTTGCTAGTAAGTGGAAACAACTAAAAGACCAATTATGGAAAAAAATGAAAGGATCCACTATTGTAAATGGTTATTGGATAAGTTGTGGAATATTCTTGAGGAGATAATTTATTTGGCATGGGAGTTTGCAAGTGAGGACTAACATTTGTTGGTAAGGGTGATGATGTTCTTTAAGTGAAGATAGTGAAGATTGTGTAGTTATATGTTTTGAGTATCATGTTTGTGAGGATTGAATTTTGCCGAACTAAATATTACCATCAAGAGTAGATTGTAGTTGTAAGGTTTGAGTGTGTGGTAGACGACGTTCTTGTAAGGTTGACTTAAGGGTTAAAGGTTCTAGTAACGAGGATATTCAAAAGAGTGGTTTCTATTAGTTTATGTGAATGTTGTGTACTTATGTGTTAGAATAAAAGTTGAGTGTTCTTGTGAGTTAATTTCTAGTGGATAAGAATCACATTTGTGAATTATTGAGAATATGTGAACGTGGTGTACTAGTGTGTTAGGGTAGGAGACAATAAGCAAATCGGTTTGTGTGAACGGGGTGTACTTGTGTTGTGGAAAAATAAATAAGTGTTCTTATGGAAAAAGAAATGAGTGATCTTTTTTGAGGAGGTATTAGTCCTAATAGTAAAGTTAGGGTAAGAGCTAGGTTATGATCTTGGTCACCAATTTATTTTGTGTGAACGAGGTGTACATGTGTGATGGAAAACAAAATGAGCCCGTAGGGTAAAGGTTTGTTTGAATCGGTTTCTAGTGAATAAGAATCACATTTGTGAGTTCTTAAGAATATTTGGTGAAAGACTATATGTGAACGAGTGTGTTTTCCCTCCCACTTAATTCGTGTTCATTCAGACATGACGTGTCGAATAAAAATAAATAAAGAAGAAAACAAATGATGACGGAAGTGATGAGCTTGACAATGTCAAGAAGGATGATGGTTAGCATATGATGATCTTTAACTATGAAGTTACGTAGCTCTTCTCAAGCATTGCTAATGTTCATAGAACAATCACATGATGAGGTATGAGGTTTTCTTAAAGGTGGTAGCGGAAATGGTAGAGAGAAGATATTAGCCATCTATATAGTGGTAGAGGTGTGATTTAGGTTTTCGTATAATTAGTTAGGTATGAAAAATGAGTGATATAACCGTTTATAGTTAAGAAGCGGATCCCTAAAGATATGAGACGGTTGATATAGTAACAAAGGAGTAGGAACAAGTTACTATGAGGAGTTTTGAGTATTTAACCGTTTACGACGAGGGACGGAAAATGTATTTCGTGAAGAAAATAATCAAGTAAATAAATAAGATAATGATCAAAGTGATCTAAACTAAAATCCTTAGAGGTTAAGACGATTGTGCATGTGTACTCGATAAATTTTAGTGACACGAGACAATACCCTAAACTCAAAAGACACTAAGTCACTTAAGTGTATTAATCATAAGAATTAAATATATTGATGTACAAGACTATAAGATGTCTATATGTTTATCTAGATAGACGAACCTAATGATATAGTGTGGGTGCACAAGAAAGACATGTAGACCATATAAAAAGTCTCATAACACTATGATTACGTCACACACATATATCATGCAAAACATGTTAGCATTTAGCATTTAATAACATATATCGTAAAGATAAATTTAGAGATATTAAATTGTGATTGCTAACCAAAAAATAAAATAAAAAAAAAACAGGGTTCAAAATCGTCCAAATAAGTATCATTCAAACAATTAAGCAAGTAGACTCATTGATACAAACTACATAAAGAAAATATAATCAAATCTCACGAGAACCAAGTTAACATTTTGAAATTCACAAAGATACGATAAGCTAGAGCAAGAAAAAATATCTAGATCGATTAAATACAATCCTAATTACTACTTAACTAATAAGCAATCCTAATGAAATACAAAGTTCATTAATGTAAACTAACATTAGGCATATTTAGAAAGAGCCATTTAATCAAGTTAGAGAATGAATATGAGACTATCACTAGTGGTGCTCAATTGAGGCTAAACACGACCATTTTTATGGGTTATACCACGAACCCAACTTCCTTCCCAGAAGCAATTCAACCGTTAGGTTAAATTGAATTTCTAGTGCAATAGATTCTCCAGTAGTCATTCTCATTTTAGAATAAAATAGAATTCCCGCATTTGCCTAATGAAGTGTAGCAAAGATGAAATTTGCATTGACCACTAATACTTGGCCTAATATGACTCAACTAATATGTTTCAATTCCGGTTCTCAAAATCCTAATCAATGTGTTTATAATTCTAGGGTTTAATGAGAGAGCAAGCAAGATTTTGTGAGTTAAAACATGATTGAGTCTTCTAGATCTTAGGAGTATACTTAAGTGTGACAATGTGGAGTATGCTACATTAAAGTGTTCTAAGAATGCACATTTGCATGTCTTTTTGAAAATAATACAATTAAGGTTATTTACCTCAATAGATATTGTGAATATTCCATTGTAGAAATTTTGATGTTCTAAAGGTTAGTTACATGTTTGTTAGACCTTAGACAAGTGAAAAATGACAAAAGGAATATATTTAAATTTGATGACCACGGACGGATCTACCTAAATTAAAGACGGATCTCCCTTATGGAGGATCCGTAGATCTCAGGGTTGTCTGAAAATGGTCAGAATATGATTTCTTGTTATTTGGGTGATGGTGTTAACTTTTTAGTGATGGGAGAAGCTTATATATGTAATAAGGGTTCTTGGTTTGAACTTTCGGATTCGACTTCCAAGTTTTGAGCGTAACGTGGAAGTTGTCGTGAATTTTTCGATGAAATTTCAACGTGTCAATCCTACTAGGAGTGTGTTAGCTTTTAGCATATTTTTGACCATTGCTAATAATACAAGCGTTATGAACATTTAGACGTAACAAAGCATCGTCAATACAAGTGCGAATTGCAATTCGATGATTATTCTTTTTGTCTTATGATCAATTTCGTAATTTCATGTTATAACTAAAATAGTTAAACACGTAGACTCGAAAAATATCTATGGTCGTTTTATTGATATTTCCGTTGTCTAGATAAATTATAATCTCGACTCCATGTTCATATTTCAAACATTTGTAATGGGATAGAATAATGAGATTAATTATCGTTTGAATAATAATCATCTTTATATTCGAAGTCCACTTAAGATCACTTATAGAAAGAAAGCAAAATAATGGTTTTATAGAATATTTCCATGATTCCTAATCTTAATCTTAGATAATTGAATTGTTCTCGTTTTAAATACTTAGTTAAAAATAACAAGCAAAGTTACATATACTGTGCATTTGCTCGTGTTTGGTTTTTAGGAAATGGTTATAACAAAAAGTGAATTTTAGTCTTGATTCGTGCTTTTGAATTGTATGAGCAAAGTTACATATATTGTGCTCATTGCTCGTGTTTGGTTTTTAGAAAATAACAACTTTACCAAATGCATTGTGGTATGTGTTTAATTACACATACCTTTGACCACTAAAAACGGACTTAAATGACTAAAAACATATCAAAAATACATTGTATTTGTATGTTTTGCATTTGTATTATGTAGGAAACAGATATCCAAGAAAAGGACAAAAACCAAAGCCAAAACGACAAAACCGAGCACGAGAACGGAAAGACCGTGAGAAGTCAAAAAGACAAAGTCAAAGTCAACAAAAAAGTCAAAGTCAAAGTCAACCCCGGGAAGTGGCAGTGGAAAAAGCATCGAAAACCAAACCCGAAAACCTAAATTGTCAAAAGTAGGCCCAGCCGCACCCACCTAGTGGGCCCGGGTCAGCCCACTTATATAAAATCCTTATAAAAACCAAAAAGCCCAAGTCTTTTCCTTTTATACATACCGGCCCAAGCCAAAAAGCCCAAACCCCTTTATAACACTCCCGTTAACCCCAAACCCTTTTTAAGTTTTACCCCGTTAGTCCTTTAAGGACTAACGGTGCAAACCATTTACAAACCTCAAGTACCAAAGTTGCACCACTCAAGGACTATGATTGCAATAACATATAACACCCTCAGGGACCATTCTTGCCTTTTTTAAAACCTTCAAATAAGGCGCGAACACTGTACATCTTCCAGGTTGTGTCCTGTCCTCACTACCAGACAAGACACTATCCCACTTTCTTCTCCCCTATGATGACCAACAACTATACACACGTTATCCCACCAAAATCCACCTTGGCAATCCTTAGCATCCCTATTTGTCCAAGGAACAGGACAAGAAATCAAGGGTAGAGATGATGGAACTTGGGCACTACTCATTTTGGATGGCTATGATGACTCTTGGATCCTACTCACACAACAAACACACCCGCATGAGCTCTCACAAAGAAAGCACAAGTCCTAGAATCTTCTTTGGCTTGTTATAAATAGGCTCATTTGTAAGCCCTTGGGCAGTTAGTTTTTACTTAAGTTTTTTACCTAGTGTAATTTTCAGCTTATTTTTAGGTCATTTAAGTTATTGTCTTTCAATTTCCAAGCCTTGTAAACTTTGTAATCTTTAATGAGAATTTGAGTTTTTAAGTTATCTTTGAATTTCTATTGTTAAAAGCATTTCACAAGCTGTTTTAAGCTCTTATTTAAGCATATTATTAATCTGTTTTCATTTAAATATAAAGTATTTAAGAAAATTTTACAAAAAACACAAAAAATATCACCCTCAAATACCACAGCTTAATGGATGATAAGCCAAAGTTGGATGGGCTTATGGACAATACTAGCTTGTCTTTTGACAAGCTAGAGCTTGTAGATTAGCTTATTTATAAGCTTGATTGCCCTATTTTGAGCAAGGGCCTTTGTAAGTTCCATTTTCTTTCATTTTCAAGCTTTTACTGTAGCATTGTTTATTAGTGCTTATCTCTTGCTTATTGCTGCTTATTTATGCTTGTTTATGTTATTTGATGCTTATGTATGCCTGCTTTTAGTTTGCAAATCATTTGTTTAAGTTTTCTTAAATTCTGTCTTAAATAGCTTATTTAGTTGCATAATTTGTTTTAGCTTATCTGAGTGCTTATTAGTTGATTAGATTTGCTTATTATTGTTAGTATAGCTTATTTAATATCTGGTCTTGGTAATTTGTGGCTTAAATCAGTCTAAATCAAGTTTTAAAAAGGATTCATAAACTTAAAGGGGTGTTTGGTTTAACTGATTTTGAAGGTCAAAATGAGTTATGTCTTTTGGGTCACTTTAGTTTAACTTGGATTCATCATAAAATTCAGCTAGTTTAAGTTTTTAAGTATTAAATCTCATTTTTAAGGTTTCAAGAGTTTGTGGTTTGAATCTGTGAGCTTATAGCTCATTTTATTTGCTTATTTGATTGTGCCTTTGAATCTTGAGATTTTGCGTTGGTTTTGAGTTTGTTTAAGTGTTAAAAACAGGTTAGAATCAAAGTCTACTAGCCTGCATTGTTTGTTTGCATTTTTGCCAAATCTGTCAAAAATTTGCTTAGTGTTGAAAAAATTTGAGAAATTGCTTTTTCATTTGCTTTTTATGGCTTATTGTGAATTTTAAACCCTCTTTTGATTGTTGATATAAGCTCTTTGAGGTCAAATCTCAATCTGTTTGTAGGTTATAAGTTCATAAGGTTCTGTTTAAGTGCTTATTTTTAAGCTTAAAAGTTGGTTTTGTTAAGATTGCAAAGTTTTTTTCTAAGTGTTGAATCTGTATGAACTAGCCTTTTCATTAAGGTTTTTAAGGGCTTATTTGAATTTCAAACTGCTTTTTCTTTGTTGCTTATTGTAGTTTTTTGGCCATTCTTCTTAGTGGTATAAGCCACTAAGCCATAAGGATATGTTTTCTAGCTTAAAAATAAGCTAGAAAAGTCCCTTTTGGCCTTTTTGCTTAACAGTTTGGCCAAAAAGCTTATTTGCTTTTTTTTTGCTTATTCTAGGTTTAGTTTAGCATATTAGGTTAGTTTAAGCCCAATTTAGCTTATTTCTTTTAGTTTAGAGCTTATTTTAGCTTATTTGCCTTTTAGCTTAGAATTTCTAAGTTTTATAGCTTATTGATTAATCTGTCTTTCTAGCTTATTTTGCTTGCTTATTTTTGTTTTTAAATGCTTTTTAGATATAGCTTAAGTTCCTGTCTTAGCTTATTTCGAGTTTGCATTGCTTATTAGTGCTTAAAGTAGCCAAACAGTTAGCCATTTAAGTGTCTTAGTATACTTAGCTTATTCTGTCACCCTTTAACAGCTTATTTTTTATTTATAAAAAAAGTGCTTTTGTAAAAATTTCTTATTTAGTGCTGTTCTAAAAAGTTGTAAAAAATGGCTTTAAAAAAAACATTTAGGAGTTGGGGGAAATCCCAGGTGAGCAAGGCTCGAACCCGGGACCTCACCCCTACTCACCAAACATTTTTGCAACACACACTCACTACCACTAGCGCCCTTGGGTCTTTTTCGTTTTACTTTGCATCATCTATTTATTTATAGACGTTTTCACTCTCTTTTTTATAAGCCGCTTCGCAGCTTATTTGTAGCTTTTTAGAGCTTAATCGATAAGCTGGATTAACCAGCTTATTTTTCATAGGACTCTTTCAACATTTACGACTTTCCTGCATTTTTTTAGATTTTTCCTCCTTTATTTGTTATTTTTCTTTATTTTTCGAAGTTTAGAATTTTAGAAAATCATTTAAAAATAGTAAAATAATTCAGAAAAATACAAAAAAATAGTTTTTAGATTTAGATTAAATATTTTAAGGTTTACAAAGTATAAAATCTTTTTCATCATTTTTAGATTTTTAATTTCATTTTTAGCTTTTTAAATTAATTCTAGGAAATAGTTTTTAATTATAAAAAGTAGTGAAAAATGTTTTTCTGAATTTTTATGATATTTTAGACTTTTCTAAAGTAGAAAATCATTTTTTAAAATTTTTAGGAATTAATTTGTCATTTTCTAGAATTTTAAATAGATTAAATAGGTTTTAATTCATAAAAATTATTAAAAGGCCAAAGAAATCTAAATTTTTTTTAGAAAATTTTCTTTTGTCATTTGAAAGGTTTAGAAACTAAGTTTGAATTTTTAGGGTTAATATTTGCCTTAGCTAGTTTTTAGTTGCGTTTTTAGGATTCCCGGTTTGCGTTTTTAGTTAAAATTTGTTTTGCCTTAATTGTTTTTAAGTGTTTGCCTTAATTTTCCCGTAGTTTTAGATAACCAATCAAAATCTTGTTCCATTCAAGCATCGATTCTCAAAACGACTCTCGACTTTCAATTGCAATCCTCGTTGGGGATAACGACCCGGGAATCATACTCCCGGATTACTACAATTGAGATTTTTTGATTCTTATCCCCTATATTTATATATTTATAAGTATATTTTATATATCTATACTACTATATAAAGCATTTATAATGTGGGACCCATTAAAAATTAAGATAAGGAGGTGCAATCTTGACCATCCATCTCATTTTTGAGAATCACATCAAAAAGTGACATGTGTCACATTTTGATTAAAAAATCACCTTTATTTTCAAATTGAAATATCTTTTTATCAATTTAATTTTATTATGATCTAATTTCACCATATTTTTTAAAATTTTGTGCTCTTTAATTCAACATACATTTTGTTATATTTTATAATTTTTTTGTTTTTTACATTTTTAGTGGGTTTATTTTATGTTGATTTATATTTTTTACAACTTTAACCTTAATTAAATATAAACTTGATACGTTAAAACTATATACTTTCGGAGAGTGTGTTGTCTCTTTACATGCGAGAATGATGATGTTAATATGGTGTTGCGGGAAAGCTACGGGAAACCCAAACGAACACATACAACGAACACATACATTTAAAGTGTTGTGAAACGAAATTACTAAGCGGGTAGGAAATTGCGTAAAGAGTTGAGTTAGTAAATTTTCTATTACCGCCGCTATGCGCGGGTAACCAACTAGTATTTTATTTATATTAATATTTATATTTATAAAGGGTTGAGTTTCAAGTTTAATCAATTTTTCACGCTGCTGTCGGGGATGATTGTATACGATTGTTGAGTCGTTTGACAATTTGTGTTTGAAGATCCTTCCGTGTGAAGTTATTTTGTTTATTTTCATATAAAAAAAAGAAATAAAATTCACCATCAATATAATACTTTCCATTGAAGTATTATCATTAATAAGTTCCCGAACCAAAGATCAAAAACTTACCTTTTGTGTCTCTCGCGAGGTACGGTTCACCTTTGAAAGTTAAACAAACTCTAAGAGGGGTATAAGGCGGGTTGTTCCTAGGAACTACGACCCTAAAGGAGAAAGGTTTTTAATAGCTTCGCGCTTTCCTACTCCTCCGCTCCTTTGTGCGTTTTTCTCTTTAAAGAGTTACCGAGAAGCGAGTTGATTATTAGGTTTAAGTGTCTTATCTCATTGTCCGTTATTAAAATATATTGTGAATACATTGTTGAAAAACCAAAAAAATATAAAAAATATATAAAAAAGAAAAAAAATTAGTATAAATTTTCTTTTTACATTTTAGTGCATGCGCACTCGTTCTCAATCTCGTAATTCTAACCGTCAACAACAACAAGTCCCACCGACTTTTGTTGAACCATTCAATCTTGTGGAACCTATTGAAAATCAAGCTCCTCCCGTAGTTACGATGGCCGATAATCGTACTATGGCTCAATTGCTCGAAGCACCCACCGAGGGTTACGAGGATGCCATCGTTGTTCCCGAGATCACCGCGGACAACTTTGAGCTTAAGCACGGTTTGCTTACCCTCGTTCAAAACAAACAATTTTTTGGACATGACAAAGAAGACCCTCATGCTCACATTCGTTATTTCAACAAGATCACTTCTACGATGAAGTTCCCGAACGTCCCGAGTACGTCGGTTAAGCTTATGCTTTTCCCATTTTCCCTCGAGGGTGCCGCCCAGATTTGGCTTGAAAAAGAACCCCCTCGATCGATTCTTACATGGGATGATCTTGTTTCGAAATTCATCAACAAATTCTTCCCTCCTTCTAAAACAACAAATCTTCGAAATGAAATCACGAGATTTCAACAACGATTTGATGAAACTTTTTACGAGGCATGGGACCGATTCAATGATCTTCTTCGGGCATGCCCACATCATGGATTTTCGGAGTTACATCAACTCGATACTTTCTATAATGCTTTGAACTCTAATGATCAAGATTCGTTGAATTCCGCCGCGGGTGGTAACTTTTTGGATAAAATGCCTCGGGATTGCCTAAGAATCATTGAGAGCAAATCCAAAGTTTGTAATTCACGTAACAAACCGGTTGTTGCCAAAGTGAGTGCGAGCTCTTCTACCCCCGGTATTTCTCCCGATGTTGCCGAACTTAAAGATATGGTGAAAGCTTTACTTCTCGATAAGAAAAACCAATCCCAAGCTCCCGCTCCCGTAAAAGCGGTCGAGGAAAGTTGTGTAACTTGCGGTGGTGCTCATTCTTACCAAAATTGTCCCGCCACCGATGGCAACGTTTATCGTGACAATATTCAAGAATATGTTTCCCAAGCCGCCGCGGCTAATTTCAATCAAGGAAATACCGGTTACCGAGCCCCGATTGCTAATCAAATTCGACCTCCCGGTTTTCCTCCCGTTCAACAAAACCAAGGAAATAACCAAAACCGTTACAACCAAAACCGGGGGAATAATTACAACCAAGGCCAAATTTATCGACCCCCGATTAATCAACCCCCGGTTCACCAAGCTCCACCTTACCAAGCTCCGGCTCCGCAAACACAAGGTGTGTCGAAGGATGATTTTCAAAACTACATCAAAGCTAATGATGCGGTTATGAGAAATATGCAAAACCAAACCCAAAACATGCAAAATCAAATGACCAATTTAACCATTTTGCTTACCAAGTTCATGAATTCCAATACCGCCTCTACTTCAGGCTCGGGTTCTCTTCCTAGCAACACCATTGCTAACCCAAAAAGTAACTTGAAAGCAATCACTACCCGAAGTGGCATTTCTAATCAAGGACCCACGATTCCTACTACTTCTTCTTCTCCTCATAAAGTAGTGGAACGTGAAACCGAGGTGACAAAGGACAAGGTGCCTCCTACTAATAACGGAAGTACCAAAGACGTCCAACCTCCAGTTGTCCAAGTTCAACCCTAAGTACCAAATTCTGAGCCCGTTGTTGCTCCTGTTAGTGCTCTAATACCTAACCCGAAACCATCAATTCCATATCCGTCTAGACTTAATGACCAAAAGATCCGCGAAAAAGCTAACAATCCAATTGAGAAATTTTACCAAATCTTTCAAGATATGCATTTTGAAATTAGCTTCACTGATGCTTTAATTCTCATGTCTAAATTTGATTTGACACTTAAGAGTTTGATTGGAAACAAAGAAAAATTAAGTGAAATGGCTAGAACTCGGTTGAATGAGCATTGCTCGGCGGTTCTCCTAAAAAAGTTGCCCAAAAAAGATGGAGACCCCAGTAAATTTCTCATACCATGTGATTTTCCCGGAATGGATGAGTGCTTAGCCTTGGCCGATCTTGGCGCTAGCATTAATCTCATGCCATTATCCGTGTGGAAAAAGCTTTCTCTTCTGGAGCCCACTCCTACTTGTATGACTCTTGAACTTGTGGACCGTTCGATTACCCAACCGATCGGTATCGCCGAAGATGTCTACGTAAAAGTAGGAAAGTTCCAATTCTCGGCTGACTTTGTAGTTGTAGACTTTGATGTCGATCCCCGAGTCCCCCCAATTCTCGGGCGATCCTTCTTAAAAACCGGACGTGCTTTGATTGATGTGTACGAAGGTGAATTAACTCTTCGTGTTGGAAAAGAAGCCATAACATTCAATCTTGATCAAACTTCGAGATACTCCTCTAATTATGATGATAATTCGGTTAACCAAATCGACGTCATTGAAATGGTTTGTGAGGAGTATTCTCAAGAAGTTCTCGGTTCCTTCGATGTGATCGCGAGTGGCATTCCCACTCCTTATATTGACCCGATCGTTTCTACCTCTTCTCCGACTCTCACTCCCTTCGGGGATAGTGATTTTCTTCTCGAAGAAGTCAACGCTTTCCTCGCTCTCGAAGATGTTCCAACTTCACTGGAAGTTGATGACTCTTATTATGACCCAGAGGGGGACATTCTTCTTCTTGAAGCATTTCTCAATGATGATCCATCATTACCCCCTCCCACTCAAGGAAATTATTTGCCTAAAATTCGAATAGAACTTAAAGTTTGTAAAGCTAAAACTAATAAATCTTTAATTGATGAACCTCCCGAGGTCGAACTCAAGGACTTACCTCCTCATCTCGGATACGCATTTTTGAAAGGTGACGACAAGTTGCCCGTCATAATTGCTAAAGACTTGAGTGTCGAGGAAAAAGCCGCTCTCATAAAGGTTTTGAAGTCACACAAGCGAGCCATCGCTTGGAAACTCTCCGACATTAAGGGTATCAACCCAGAATTTTGTACTCACAAGATTCTTACGGAAGCGGACTACAAACCGGAGGTTCAAAACCAAAGATGGGTGAATCCAAAAATCCACGATGTCATCAAAAAGGAGGTTGAAAAACTTCTTGACGCTGGATTAATTTACCTGATCTCGGATAGTCCTTGGGTAAGCCCCGTACATTGCGTACCGAAAAAAGGTGGTTTTACCGTTGTTGAAAATGATGAAAATGAGTTAATCCCGACTTGATTAGTTACGGGTTGGCATGTATGCATTGACTATTGAAAGTTAAATGAAGCCACCCGTAAAGACCACTTTCCACTACCGTTTATGGATCAAATGCTCGAGAGATTAGCGGGAAACGAGTACTATTGTTTTCTCGATGGTTTCTCGGGTTACTTTCAAATTCCCATCATGATCAAGAAAAGACAACATTCACGTGTCCTTATGGAATGTTCACCTACCATCGCATGCCTTTCGGATTATGCAATGCACCGGGCACGTTCCAAAGGTGTATGATGGCTATCTTTCATGATATGATCGAAAAAACGATGGAAGTCTTCATGGATGACTTTTCAGTCTTTGGGAATTCATTTGGAAATTGCCTCTCTCATGTAGACAAGATGCTCAAAAGGTGTGAAGACACCAATCTTTGTCTATATTGGGAAAAGAGTCATTTTATGGTTAAGGAAGGCATTGTCCTTGGCCATAAGATTTCCAAAAATAGGATTGAGGTCGATAAAGCCAAAGTCGATGTGATTACTAAGTTACCTCATCCCATCACCGTAAAGGGTGTTCAGAGTTTTCTCGGTCATGCCGGTTTCTACTGACGGTTCATTAAGGATTTTTCCAAAATTTCCCTACCGATGACTCATCTTTTTGAGAAGAATACTCCGTTCATCTTCGCCGATAAATGTATTCAAGCTTTTAAAACGTTAAAGAAAAAACTTACCGAAGCTCCAATCTTGATTGCCCCCGACTGGGACTTACCCTTTGAGCTTATGTGCGATGCAAGCGACTTTGCCATAGGTGCAGTCTTGGGGCAACGTCATGAAAAACACTTTAGGCCTATACACTATGCTAGTAAAACAATGAACGAGGCAAAATCGCATTACACCACGACGGAGAAAGAAATGTTAGCCGTGGTGTATGCCTTTGAAAAATTCCGGTCTTACCTCATCTTGAACAAAAGCATAGTGTATACGGATCACTCCGCCCTAAAATATCTATTTGCTAAAAAAGATTCCAAGGCGAGATTGCTCCGGTGGGTTCTCCTCCTTCAAGAGTTCAAATTCAAAGTAATTGACACAAAAGGAGCCGAGAATCTCGCGGCCGATCATCTTTCCCGATTAGAAAATCCTTATGAAAATGTGCTCGACCCAAAGGAGATAAATGAAACGTTTCCTCTTGAGACACTTAATATGGTGACTTTTCGTGGTGACTCAAGTACCCCGTGGTTTGCCGATTTTGCAAATTACCACGCGGGGAATTTCATTGTTAAAGGGATGTCGTCCTAACAAAAGAATAAGTTTTTTAAGGATGTTAAACACTACTTTTGGGACAACCCCTATTTGTTTAAAATATGTGCGGATCAAGTGATCCGGCGGTGTGTTGCGGGCCAAGAAGCTTTTGATATCCTCAAAGCTTGCCATAGTGGACCCATCGGGGGACATTACGGTGCCAACTACACCGCCAAAAAGGTTTTTGACTCAGGATTTTATTGGCCCACTATTTACCGAGATGCCCATGACTTGGTCACCCGATGTGACACTTGTCAGCGTCAAGGAAAAATTTCACAACGTGATGAAATGCCACAAAATTCCATCCAAGTTTGCAAAATCTTTGACGTGTGGGGCATCGATTTCATGGGGCCGTTCCCGTCTTCACGAGGGAACAAATATATACTCGTGGCCGTCGACTACTTGTCAAAATGGGTTGAAGCGAAAGCGCTCCCCACCAACGACGCCCGAGTTGTTTGCAAATTTCTTAAATCTCTCTTCGCCCGATTCGGTGCCCCTCGTGCTATCATAAGTGATCGCGGAACCCATTTTTGCAATGACCAGTTTGCAAAGGTCATGCTTAAATACGGAGTTACTCACCGTCTCTCCACCGCGTATCACCCACAAATAAGTGGGCAAGTTGAGGTATCCAATCGTGGCTTGAAACGAATTCTTGAAAGGACCGTAGGCGAGAACCGTGCCTCTTGGTCGGACAAATTAGATGACGCACTTTGGGCCTTCCGTACCGCTTACAAAACACCCATCGGGTGTACCCCATACAAGCTCGTGTATGGAAAGGCATGTCATCTACCGATCGAGCTCGAGCACAAAGCCTACTGGGCCTTGAAGCATGCAAACTTTGACCTTGAGACCGCGGGTGATCACCGTAAAGTTCAACTCAATGAACTAAATGAACTTCGTGATCATGCCTATGAGAACTCTTTGATCTATAAAGAGAAAACAAAGAGGATCCATGACTCAAAGATCAAAAACCGCGTTTTCAACGTCGGTGATCAAGTCCTCCTCTTTAACTCTCGATTGAAGATGTTCTCGGGCAAGTTAAAATCCCGTTGGTCCGGACCGTTCACCATTGCCCATGTCTTTCCATATGGCACCGTTGAGTTATCTCAAAACTCCGGGCCAAAAAACTTCAAGGTGAACGGTCATCTTGTGATTCTTCTTACTTAGAGTCCCTCTAGAGGCTCTGATACCACTTGTAGGTCCAAAGTCTTGGATCTGTTTAGCCTTTTGTAAGACAATAGCTAACTTGAATAAATCCAAATCAACTATATGAGAGACAATAACTATGAATACTATGTGCTAATGCGGAATCTTAACACAAGTACTAAGAAGAACACAATGTAATACTTTGCTATTTGCTATTGATTTCTATTAGGGTTCTATATCTAAAACATTATGCCGTAGGGTTCCTTTTATACACCAAGGAAACCCTAATGGGCTTTACAAACGTGTGAAAGGATAATGCATATCCTTTCCTAAGATATCTCTAAGATAACTATCATGTTACATAAACAGACTTAACTAGATAAGACCAGTACTAACTATAGTACTGCTAGACTTAACTTAGTACTGGCAGACTTAACTATGTCTATCCGACTTAACTCTATAACTACTAGACTTAAGTCTGTTTACAATAATTCCTAACAATCATCCCCTAACTTGATCTTCACTTGTGAACTTCAAGTTTCTTTGAGTATCTTCATTATGAGCTTCCTGAGGATGTTGTGAGCATTATCTTTGGAATTATTCTTGAACTGCAACATGCTGATTGTCTTGTATAAGCAGTTTCTTAATTTTTATCAGCAACTCTTTAAATCATCACTACTTGATATTTGCAGGATCTAATCTTTTAAACATCATGACCAACACTTCACAGCTACATGTATTATCTCTTCAACAACATACGATCATTTCAGCAACAGATAAGCAGCAACATTAACTATATGTACATCAGATCATAAAGTTTTAGTCTATTCTCATCACTTCCAGGTGTGTTAACTCCTGAGAGAGGTGAATCATTGAAAATTTAAATGGATTTGATGTCTCTTTACCAGTTAGCCATCAACTCTAGAGTAGCAAATGTTTGGTTTATAAACCATGGTACATTGATAACAATTTCAACTCTTAGTACGAGAAACATGGTGAGTTGAATTACCATATGATTTTTAGAAAATAATCAGCTATCAACGGATTTGATGAAGCCTTTACCAAGTAACCGTTTGCTCTTGGGCTAGCTAATCCTTTGGTGGAATAATGGCATCACCCTGGTGGACTAGTAACCAGTTTAAGTTTTTTAAACGTGAATCATTGGTAAGTTGAGTACCATCTAGTTTTTGGTAAACTGTCAACCATGTAAATGGATTTTCCACAGCCTTTACCACAAGCCATAATCTTGTGGGCTAGCCAACTCTTTACAAACACATATATGGTGAGTTGATAACCATACAGCTTATTGGCAAGCTGTTAACCATATAAACGAATTTGAGAAACACTTTTCCACAAGCCGTACCCCTGTGGTCAAGTCAGTTCTTTATGCTGGTTAGGCATGGTGAACTGAACACCATTTGTTGTGTTAGTGCAAAGCACCTCCACCAAATGTTATTCTTCTCAACTCCATTTCACACATTCAGCTCTCCAATCCATATACCAAAGCACTGAAAATTCTTTCAAACATACACTAAAATTATTGTTGTTAAGCTTGTCTTTAAATTAACTTCAAAAGTTGATAGCACACCTCATCTTTTTTATCTCTTATAAGTCTCTTTTCAAGCATAGCTTGACAAACTCTAGATGGTAATGGATACTTGACGTCAGACAGCATATAAATGTGTGCAGCCTCCAAAGTTAAACAATGAATAACACAACTATGAAAATATCTCCAACTGAGTACATTTTGCTGATGTGTTAAACTTCAAACAACATCCTCTGTAGATGGTGGATCAAAAACAGTCTTTAAATCCCCACATAAAACTCTTTCATATTCTTCTTTAGGCCTGCTATCTCCAAACTTCAACATCATCAATCTGTACAACTCCTTAAGATCATCTCTTGTAATATCATTTAATAAACCTTTAAAATTCACATATACTACATCTGTGTGATCTTCCCTGATGATTTGATAAGCTCCTTTCTTACCAGTCTTAAGAATTTACCACTTAACAATTTTTGCAGGTGTCTTAGTTTTCTAAGTGCTTACTTATAGCATTGCGTGAGGGCAGGACAATATCTTAGTATGGGGGATTTTGGTATGTGTTTAATTACACATACCTTTGACCTTTAAAAACAAGCTTAAATGATAAAAAAACGTATCAAAAATACATTGTATTTGTTATGTCTATGCATTTGTATTTATGCAGGTAATGATATCTAAGAAAAGGGCGCGTTGTTGGTAACAAAAGCAAAGCCAAAACGACAAAACATACACGAGAACGGAAAGAGCGAGAAGAAATGTCAAAAATCAAAGCCCAAGTCAAAAAGTCAAAAGTCACCATAAAGTCAACCCCGACAGAAGTCAAAGACGGAGCCAAAAGAACCAAAGAAAAACTTAATGGCCAACCCTTACCCTAACCCCTCTAATGTTCCGAACAGCCCATTAAGCTTTTATTATGAAGACTTTTAAGGTTTTAAACCTTCTATAAGCCCAAAACCCTTTTATACATTAACCGGCCCTATGTCAAGCCCAAACAAGAACTTAACAGCCTAACATATATACCAAACGATCGTTAGAGTTTGTATCACCACAAGGACTTACCTTGCAACAAACTCAAATATAAACCCAGGAACTAACTTGCCAGTTCCTCAAATAGTAATTGCCCCAAGACGATCAACGAGCAATAACAAGTTACAAGATGAGGGGCCATTTGTGCCAAAGCTCTAAACTTTCACCCTGCAATCAAAACACTGTACATCTCCTTAAATTTCCCGCCCCACCTCCATTTTTACTATTACACTTACCCCGAGGTTAAACCCACTTAAACCCACATTCTAGAAGCTAAAAGGAATGCAAGGGATGACATTTTAGGCCTTGACACGTTAGCAATCCAAGGGAATGATTGCATGGACACATCCAAGGGTTGTGATGGATTTAAAGAAGCACAAGATGATTTAAAGGGCCAAGATTGAAGCTACTTTTACTCTCACATAAGAAAACCAAGCCAAGGGTCTAGGTCCTTCTATCCGGCCTATAAATAGAGGGCTTAACCCTTGTAGTGAGATTCGATAGTTTTTCTAAGTTTTTAGTCTCTTTTAATGTAATTTTTATTTAAGTTTTAAAGCTATTATGATTATCCTTTCCTCCCTTTGTAAAAGTTTTTAAGTGTTTTAATGAAAATATTAGATGTTTGTGTTTTTTAAGATACAGTGTTTGATCATTTTATATAAGTTTCAATAGCCTTTAAAAGCTATGAAGCAGCTATAATCTCACCTAGAAAAAGCTTCACTAAGCCCCCCCCACTTTGGTTACTTGAATCAAGCCTTGTTAACTGTTTTAAACACTTTTATTAACTGTTTTAATCATAGAAATCTAAAAAAAATACCAAAGAAAAGAAAAAAATATAAAGAAGATCTCATGGAGCATGGTGTATTTTGGATGGCCATGAGTTAGTGCTTATGTGGATAAGCTATATGATGTTTATGAACTGATTTGGGTACTTTAGTCATTATAAAAGTTGGACTTTTGTAAGTCTTCTTTTATTCATTTTTAGCTTATTTACTATAGAACTGCTTATTTATGCTTATTGATTGTTCTTATTTGCTTATCTATGCTTATTAATGATATTTAGACTTAAAAACACCTAGCTTATAGTTTGAAAATTAGTTGTGCAAGTTTTTCTTAAATCTGTCTTAAAGTAGCTTAAAATTTGCACAATCTTTAATATAGTTGTTTTTGCCGATTTAAGTGTTATAAGTTATTAAAGATCTGGTCTTAAGAGTTTGTTCATTAAAAATTAAGGAATCAAGTTAAAATTGGCAAATCTGTTTTTAAAGGAGGTTGTTGTTTTTTAACTATGAAAAAGGGTTAAAAAGGGTCATATAGAAGTTACGCCATTTGTTTATGAAAAAAATAGTTTAGCTTGAAATCATCATAAGAGTCAGCTGTTAAGAGTTTTTAAGCATTAAATTTCAAATTCTTAGTTTATAAAAGTTGTTATTTGAATCTGTCAAAGTTTTGACAGATTATGGTGTTCTTATTGTTTGATTTGTGATTTATAAGTTTGAATGCAAGGTTTGTGTTTGATTTAGTCTTAAAACAAGTTAGAAACCAAAGTTGTAGACTCTGCAAGTTTTGTTTAGATTTTTACAAAATCTGTCAAAAAGTGGCTAAGTAACCTTCTTGTTTTAAAATAAGCTTTTTCAACTTAATTTTCTGGCTTATCCTTTAGTTCAAACTGAGTATTGATTGTTGATATGAGTTCTTGGAAGGCTAAATTTTATCTGTTTTGAGGTTAAAAGTTCACAAGGTTCTATTTGCTCACTTATTTTTAAGCCCAAAAGTTGTTATTTTCAAAAAAATAAAAAGTTAAGTCTTGAGTGAAATTTTGAAGAACAACACTTTTTATAAGCAAAATTAATGGCTTATTTGAGTTTCAAAATGTTTTCTCTTTGTTGATTATTAAAGCTTATTGTTCAAGTTTTTCAGAGGTATAAGCCTTTTTGCCATAAGGATCTGTTTAAGAGCTTATTTTTAAGCTCAAAAGTGCCCCCTTTGCTGTTTTGTTAACTGTTTTTAGCCATTTTGCTTATTTGCCTTATCTGAGCTTATCTGCTTATTTCTTTTGCTTTAGCTTACTTCATTTTCTTATTCTAGGTTTAGTATAGCTTATTAGGATAGTTTAAGCCCACTTTAGCTTAATTCCTTCAGTTTAGAGCTTATTTGAGCTTATTTGCCTTTTAGCTTAAAATTTCTAAATTTTATAGCTTTTTGATTAATCTGTCTTTCTAGCTTATTTTGCTTGCTTATTTTTTGTTCTTAAGTGCTTTTTAGAGATAGCTTATCTTCTGCCTTAGCTTATTTCTCTTTGTGGTTTGCTTTTTAGTGTTTAATTTGCTTAACAGTTAGCATTTTAGAGTCCTAGTGTAACTAGCTTATTCTGCCCCCTTTAACAGCTTATTTTGTGCTTATTCGTGATTTATAAAAAAAGTGTTTTTGTAAAAAGTGCTTATTTTTTAGTCTTTTAAAAAGTTGTAAAAAAATGGCAAAAACAAAAACGTTTAGGATTAGGGGAAGTCCCAGGTGAGCAGGGCTCGAACCCTGGACCTCTACCCTACTACCCAAACATTTTATACACAACACTCACTACCACTAGCGCCCTTGGGTCTTTTCCGTTTATCTTTGCATTATCTATTTACTTATACACGTTCTCACCTTTCTTTTTATAAGCCAATTCGTAGCTTATTTCTAGCTTGTTAGAGCTTATTCGATAAGCTGGCTTAACCAGCTTATTTTTCCTAGGACCCTTACATCTTTTAGGACTTTCCTGCATTTTTTTAGATTTTTCTTCCTTTATTTGTTATTTTTCTTTATTTTTTGATGTATAAAATTTTAAAAATCATTTAAAAATAGTTTAATTAATCAGAAAAATACAAAAAAATAGTTTTTAGATTTAGAATAAATAGTTTTAGGTTTACAAAGTTTAAAATCTTTTTCATCATTTTTAGATTTTAAATTTTATTTTTAGCTTTTTAAATTAACTTTAAGAAATAGTTTTTAATTATAAAAAGCAGTGAAAAATATTTTTCTGAGTTTTTATGATATTTTAGACTTTTCTAAGGTAGAAAATCATTTTTTGGAATTTTTAGGAATTAATTTGTTATTTTCTAGAATTTTAATTGATTAAATAGGTTTTAATTCATAAAAAATTATTAAAAGCCAAAAAAAATTTAAATCTTTTTTTAGAAAATTTCTCTTTTGTCATTGGAAATGGTTTAGAACTTAAGTTTGAATTTTTAGGTTAATATTCGCCTTAGCTAGTTTTTAGTTGCGTTTTAGGATTCGCGTTTTTGCGTTGTTTTTTAGTTTTTTAAAATCGTTTTCCCTTAATTGTTTTTAACGTTTTTTCCTTATTGTTCCCGGTAGTTTAGATTACAATCATAATCCTATTCCATTCAAGCATCGATTCTCAAAATGACTCTCGACTTTCAATTGCAATCCTCGTTGGGGATAACGACCCGGGAATTATACTCCCGATTATTATCTCAAGAGATTTTTTAGAATTCGCCTTTTTTTATTTTTTTTTTAATATTATTTATATATTTACTTATATTTATATATAGTAAAGGGCTTTCAATCAGTCCCCACCACGGATTTACGGAGTTAACCCAAATAGATACTTTCTATAATGGTTTAAATGAGAATGATCAAGACTCCTTAAATGCCGCGGCGGGTGGAAATCTTTTGAGTAAGACTACTAGAGAGGCTTTGAACATAATTGAGAATAAATCAAAAGTTCGTTATTCACGAAACAAATCGAATGTTTCTAGGATGAATATGAATTCTAGGGAAAGTTTTAGTAAAACGGATGAGAGAATTGATAAGCTTGCGGACCAAATTTCGACCTTAGTTGAGATTGTTACTAAGAAAGTTGTCACTCCCGCTACGGTTAAAGCGGTTGAGGAATCTTGTGTTACTTGTGGTGGTGCTCATGCTTACTATAATTGTCCTAATACCGATAGCAATCAATCTAGTGTTTGTGCTGCAACGGGTACTTACAATCAAGTAGCTCCTCCAAACCGTGTTAGCAACCACATGGCACCACCCGGTTTTGCTCTGGTACAAAATAGTCAAAATAGGTATAATCAAAATCAAGGTCAAGGGAATAATTTTAATCGGGGAAATAATTTTCATGGAAATCAAGGTTTTCAAGCTCAAATTAATCATGCTCCAAAATTTCAAAATCAAGGATTTCAAAACCAACATTTTCAAGCTCCTAATAATCAAGTTCAACAAGGAGTTCCAAATGAGTTTTCAAATTATATGAAATCTAATGATCAAATGATGAGAAACATGCAAAGTCAAATCAACTCGTTGAAAGGAGAATTTAAGAATGAAATTCAAAATACAATGAAGACTCAACAAACCGTCTTGATGAATCAACAAAATGCTTTTCAAAATAATTTGCAAAATATGTTAAGTGGATTTTTCCAAAACCAAGCCTCAACTTCGGGTACTCTTCCGAGTAATACTATTCCTAACCCGAAGTGTGAGATGAAAGCAATCACTACTCGAAGTGGTGTTGCTTATGAGGGACCTTCGATTCCTACTAATCCTTCTCCTAAAAAGGTAGTGGAACGAGAAACCGAGGAGACAACGGATAAGGAGCAAACTAATTTCCAAGGAAGTACCGCTCACATCCAACCTCCGGTTAACCCCATTCTTTCTGGGACCCGATGTTCCGAAGACTTTACCTAAGCATAATATTCCATATCCTTCGAGACTTAATGATCAAAAGTTCCGTGAAAAAGCTTCGAATCAAATGGAGAAGATCTTTCAAATCTTTCAAGATTTGCGCTTCGACATTAGCTTTACAGACGCTTTACTTTTGATGCCAAGATTTGCCCCTACGATTAAGAATTTGCTCATGAATAAGGACAAGTTGTTTTTAAATGAGCTAAGATACCATTGAATGAGAATTGTTCGGCGATGCTCTTTAAAAAGCTTCCCAAAAAGCTTGGAGATCCCGACAAGTTTCTTATACCATGTGATTTCTCGGGAATGGATGTATGTCACGCCTTATGCCTCTTTCCATTTGGAAAAAGATTTCCTTACCCGAACTTACCCCCACTCGGATGACTCTAGAGCTAGCGAATCGATCCGTTACTCGTCCTAAAGGACTCGCCAAAGATATCTTTGTCAAAGTGGGGAAGTTTCACTTTCCTACCGATTTTGTTGTTGTTGATTTTGAAGCTGATCCTCGGGTTCCTCTCATTCTAGGGAGATCCTTCTTGAGTACCGGCCGTGCCTTAATTGATGTTTATGGAGAAGAAATAACCCTTCGGGTTAATGACGAAGCCGTGACTTTTAATCTCGATCAAACTACGAGATACTCCTCTACATATGATGATATGTCGGTAAACCGAATTGACGTCATTGATGTTGCTAGTGAGGAGTATGCTCAAGAATTGTTAGGTTTTTCTAATAATTCTTCGGATGGCAATCCCACCACGACTTTTGAGCCTATTATTTCTGACCCTTTTCTTTCCTTCACTCCGTTCGAGGAAAGTGACTTCATTTTGGAAGAAATAGAGGCTTTTCTCAAGGATGATTCAATTTCATCGGAAATTGATCATGCCGTTTATGATCCGGAGGGGGATATTTGCTTAATTGAAAAATTGTTGAATAATGACCCGTTTCAACTCCCTCCGATGAACCTTAAGCAAGTAGAAGTGAGTAAGGCAAAATCTTCAATTGAAGAGCCTCCAAAATTAGAGTTAAAAGATTTACCATCTCATTTGGAATATGCTTATTTAGAAGGAATCGATAAGTTACCCATGATTATTGCAAAAGGTTTAAAAGATGATGAAAAAGAAGTCCTCTTAAAGGTGCTAAAATCACATAAACGGGCCATTGCTTGGAAAATCACCGACATCAAGGGTATCGACCCTCAGTTTTGCACTCACAAAATCTAGATGGATGAAGATTATAAACCTACAGTACAAAGTCAAAGACGGGTTAACCCAAAAATTCACGAGGTAATCAAGAAGGAATTAATCAAACTTCTTGATGCCGGAATGATTTACCCGATCTCTGACAGCCTGTAGGTAAGCCCCATGAATTGTGTACCTAAGAAGGGTGGTATTACCGTAGTTGCTAACGAAGACAACGAATTGATTCCAACACGATTAGTTACCGGGTGGAGAGTTTGTATTGATTATAGGAAATTAAATGAAGCTACTCGTAAAGATCATTTTCCGTTGCCATTTATGGACCAAATGTTAGAAAGATTAGCCGGAAATAAGTTTTATTGTTTTCTAGATGGATTTTTAGGGTATTTTCAAATCATAATAGATCCCCAAGACCAAGAGAAAACTACTTTCACATGCCCTTATGGAACTTTCGCTTATCGTCGCATGCCATTTGGCTTGTGTAATGCTCCCGGTACTTTCCAAAGGTGTATGATGGCCATATTCCATGATATGATCGAAAAGACTATGGAAGTTTTTATGGATGATTTCTCAGTTTTTGGGGATAGTTTTGCTACTTGCCTCTCCAATTTAGACAACATGCTAAAAAGGTGTGAATACATGAATTTAGTTCTAAACTGGGAGAAGTGCGATTTTATGTGTAAAGAAGGAATTGTGTTAGGTCATAAAATATCAAAGTCCAGGATTGAGGTCGATCGAGCTAAAGTCGATGTTATCGCTAAGCTACCTCATCCGACTACCGTAAAAGGTGTTAGGAGTTTCCTTGGTCATGCCGGTTTTTACCGACGATTTATCCAAGACTTTTCTAAGATAGCTAGACCTATGACTCACCTTCTTGAGAAGGAAACACCGTTTGTGTTTTCTCAAGATTGTATTGATGCTTTTGAGACTCTTAAAAAGAAGCTTACCGAAGCTCCGATCTTAGTTGTCCCCGATTGGAACCTACCTTTCGAACTCATGTGTGATGCTAGCGATTTCGCGATTGGTGCGGTTTTGGGACAACGAAAGACGAAGCATTTTCAGCCTATACATTATGCTAGTAAGACAATGACCGAAGCTCAAATTCATTACACTACGACGGAAAAAGAAATGCTTGCCGTAGTTTATGCTTTTGAAAAGTTTCGGCCATATCTTGTCTTATCTAAAAGCATAGTGTATACGGATCACTCGGCTCTTAAATACCTTCTTAGTAAACAAGATGCCAAGCCGAGATTGCTCCGGTGGGTTCTCCTCCTACAAGAGTTTGATATCATTATCCGTGATAAAAAGGGAAGTGAGAATCTCGCGGCCGATCATTTATCTAGACTTGAGAATCCTCATAAGGATGTGTTAGAAAATAAAGACATAAATGAAAATTTTCCTTTAGAAACTCTTGGAGTTATATCTAGTGGAAGTACCCCATGGTTTGCCGATTATGCAAATTTCCATGCGGGGAATTTTATCGTCAAAGGGATGTCGTCCCAACAAAAGAAGAAATTCTTTCAGGACGTTAAACATTACTTTTGGGACGACCCCTACCTTTTTCGGATTTGTGCGGATCAAATCATTAGACGGTGTGTGCATGGCCAAGAAGCTAGTGATATCCTCAAAGCTTGTCATGAAGGACCCACTGGGGGCCATCATGGTGCCAATATCACCGCTAAGAAAGTATTTGATGCCGGTTTCTTTTGGCCGATCATATATCGAGATGCCCATACTATGATCAAATCTTGTGATACGTGTCAACGACAAGGCAAAATTTCACAAAGAGATGAAATGCCTCAAAATGCTATTCAAGTTTGTGAAATCTTTAATCTATGGGGTATCGATTTTATGGGTCCATTCCCGTCTTCACGAGGGAATAAATACTTTCTCGTAGCCGTTGACTACTTATCAAAGTGGGTAGAAGCGAAGGCGCTCCCCACTAATGATGCTCGAGTTGTAGTAAAAATTTTGAAATCTCTTTTTGCCCGATTTGGAACTCTTAGAGCTATTATAAGCGATCGTGGGACCCATTTTTGTAATGATAAATTTGCTAAAGTAATGTCTAAGTATGGGGTCACTCATCGTCTTGCTACCGCTTATCATCCACAAACGAGTGGACAAGTGGAGGTTTCTAATCGTGGCTTGAAACGTATTCTTGAGAGGACGGTTGGTGAGAACCGTGCCTCATGGTCCGATAAGCTAGATGACGCTCTATGGGCATTCTGTACCGCTTTCAAAACATCGATCGATTGTACTCCTTATAAGCTCGTGTACGGAAAGTCTTGTCATCTACCTATCGAGTTAGAGCATAAGGCATATTGGGCCTTGAAACATGCTACTTTCGATCTTAAAACCGTGGGTGATCACCGAAAGCTTTAACTTAATGAACTTAATGAGCTTCATGATCAAAGCAAGTGAACAGATAATATACTTTGATATATAAAAAGAGGACGAAGAAGCTTCACGACTCTAAGATCAAAAACCGCATTTTCAATATTGGTGATCGAGTTTTACTCTTCAACTCTCGTCTAAAGATATTTTCGAGGAAGCTTAAAACCCGTTGGTCGGGACCTTTCACCATCACCCAAGTTTTTCCATACAGAACCGTCGAGTTGTCTCAACCCGATGGTCCAAACTTTAAGGTGAATGGTCATCGTGTGAAGCATTACTTCGGAGGGGACATACCATCAAAGGTAGTCCCGGATCTCCAAACAATCCCTATGGACAACTAAATGTGAGGAACGAGTCAAGCTATGTGACTCGGTTACCAAAAACAAAGCGCTTCGTGGGAGGCACCCCATGCTTATCCATTTTTCTTCTTTCTTATTTCTAATGTGAATGTGATGATGCTTGTACACTTCCGATTCTGTTGTTTTGTGCCTTGTGATTGTTGTAGGATTGACCCAAAAATTTTGAAGACTCTCGTGTTCGGTGTTTTGTCCCGGTCCACTCGAGCTTCCTAGCCTTTTCTTGCCATTAGTTTGGGAAAATCCGATATCCTATATTTTTATCGACTAACATCTATCTTTTATCATACTTCATAAACGGCTTACGATTTTTGTAATACTTTCTCCCATGCTCGGATTAATGAGTCGACTCTTGAGTTCTAGTATGGGGTTATAAGCCTTAGACTAGGAAACATTGAGGACAATGTTTAATTTTAGTATGGGGTAGTATATCTTCGATATGATCTTACCTACTTTTGCTCGTTGTTCTCACGTACCCCGTTTTCCTGCAAAAATTTTAAATTTTTAAGTTATATATATATAACCTCTAAAAAAATTTAGTTGATAAAAAAATAAGTGTTTTGACACGAATGTAGGCTTTCCGTTGGTGAGAACAAAAGTAAATTTTGACCCGACCGGTTTTATATCTTAGCTTTTCTCCTTAACGTAAATAGATTGAAATTTGCTAATCTTTTATACAAGGAGCTATAAAAAGCAAGTCTAGCTTGAAAAAGTCAAGACTTTGCAAGTTCCCATAATTGATTTTAAATATGCAAAGATCGATTTATTAGGCTAAGTATTCACGAGTTTCTTTCTTAGAAATTTTAAATTGTGAAGAACAAGAGATGATAGAGTAGAATATAAGATTTTGGAGGCTAACATAGAATAGTTTGATTCTTAATGGCTAAAAAGTGTTTTTTTTTTTTTTTATTTATATTTTTTTTTTTTTTTTTTTTTTTTTTTAGACTTTTTGGGCTTTTTCTCCCATTAGCTTGTTTCACCTTTATATATAAATGTTTTAATAAATAGAGTTGTGCGGTTTTTTGGTTAATAATTAGTTCATAGAAGTTTTCTTTAGTTCCTTTGTGATTAAGATAAAGTATACATCAGGAATACTTAATTTGGCATACTATATGTATCACATGAATAAATATTTTGCTTATCCCTTAAAGAGCCTTAGGGTATATGGGGTAAGTAGAATTTAATAAGTGAAATTATAGCCTTATTCGTTCCTTAAAAAGCCTTAAGGTATATGGAATGGATAATGTTTCTTAATTTTTGTCTTGTTTGTACCTTAAAGAGCCTTAGGGTATATGGTGCAAATAAGATTTGGGTTCATTTATGTCTGAAAGAGCCTAAGGAATAGACATGAAATGGTGCCATCTTAAGTACCTAATAAAAGCCAATTTTGGTCGCCTCGATGTGGACACATTTTGATGACATTTGTTCTTTTGAAAAGGGCTAGGAACTAATTATTGCGTCTTAACTGTTACCCTTTATTTTTGGAATTAATAAATATCGAAATAAGTCTTAAAGAGCCTTCGGGTATATGACAAAAATAAAATCTTGAGATACAAAATTAGGAATAAGGGTGGAAAAGTAATACACAATTAGTATTTGTGAGTAGTGTTAGTATCATGACTTGTATTTGACAATGATCTTCTTTTTAAGCTTAGCATGGAAAAGTGAAAGTTGGGGACGACGAATTTATTTTGCTTGTTCCATGATCCTAAGTGTTATCAAAGAATAATGAAAGCACAATGTCATGAAGTGTTGAAATATGAAAAGTTATGTAAAAGCATAAAAAATGGAAAAATATTTAAAAAAAAAAGGAAAAACGGGGCTTTTCAAAGCTAATATTTCTTTAATCCCTTAAGATGAACACTTAGCTACTTTTCGAGGTAATTAATCAAGGGGGATTAAGATTCTTAGTTTTCTAAAGTGGTATTTATAATATTGCATGAGGACACGGCAATACCTTAGTATGGGGGATTTTGGTATGTGTCTAAATACACATACCTTTTACCTTAAAAAAACGAACCCAAAAGACTAAAAACATAATAAAAATTGCAAATATATGTTTGTTTTTGTGATTGTGTATGTGCAGGTACGGATATGAAAGAAATGGACAAAAGAAAAGACAAAATAGACACTAACGAGCACGAGATTGGAAAAAGCATGTAAAGCCGGAGCCGGGAATGCATTTTTGTATTTTTGAAAATTGATAAACCCATAAAATCACCAAAATACCCTTATTGTTAAACCAATTTCATCCCAAGTCCTTAGCCTTTACACCGTTAAGTCCTTGGCTAATTACACTGGTTATAGTCAAAGGACTAACGGCAGTTAACTATCTATAAAACTCCCAACTGGCCCAAACCACATTAACCATGACTCTTAATAAGCCCAAATCCCTTTATTTAAACCACTGGCCCAATTCCTCTACATAAGCCCAAGTCAATCTCATTTAACACCGGGTCAACAATAAAACGAAATAGAAAAGAAAAGGGCGCATAACTTTTTTAAAGTTAATGTTCATCACCCCTAACCTCAGGGTAAACCAGGGTCGAGTAACCTTAACCATGGCGAGTAAATGTCTCAATCACTCACCCACGCTCCTCCTAGTAACGCAAAGAGCATGTCTACCCTTCTAGAAGTGCCAGCTTGGCAATCCGCTTAATCACACACCACAATCCAACGGCTGTGATCAAGTTTTATGAAGAAATTAAAGATTGGATGGTGGGATTTATTCCTTGGGCTACACTCAACATTTTCACATACAAAAGAAGCACAAAGGCCACCTCAGCTCTCCACAATTCAGCCTATATATAGTGATAGCTTAGCATAGAGAAAATTATCCCCAATTTATGCATTTAAAATTTGTTTACCATTTTACGTACATGTCAATTTACTTATCAACACTTTAAATTACCTTGTAATTCCCTCCGATGGACCTAAAAGAAGTGACCAAGGCAAAATCTTCAATTGAATAGCCTCCTGAATTATAGTTAAAAGATTTACCATCTCACTTGGAATATGCTTACTTAGAAGGAACCGATAAGTTACCCGTGATTATTGCAAAAGTTTAAAGATGATGCAAAAGAAGCCATCTATAAAAGTGCGAAAATCACATAAACGGGCCATTGCTTGAAAATCACCACAACAAGGTAACGAACCCTCATTTATTGTACTCACAAAATCTTGATCGTAGGAAGATATAACTCGTTCAAAGTCAAAGACGGGTTAACCTAAAAATTCACGAGGTTATCAAAAAGGAGGTAATCAAACTCCTTGATGCCGGAATGATTTACCCGATCTCCGACAGCCCGTGGGTGAGCCCCGTGCATTGTGTACCAAAAAAGGGTGGTATGACCGTAGTTGCCAACGAAGACAATGAATTAATTCTAACACGATTAGTTACCGGGTAGAGAGTTTGTATTGATTATAGGAAATTAAATGAAGCTACTCGTAAAGATCATTTTCCATTACCATTTTAGATCAATGTTAGAAGAAAATGGCCAGAAATGAGTTCTATTGTTTTTTAGATGGATTTTTGGGTTATTTTCAAATTCTAATAGATCCACAAGAACAAGAAAAAACCACGTTCACAAGTCCTTATGGAACTTTCGCTTACCGTCGCATGCCCTTTGGCTTATGTAATGCTCCTGGAACTTTCCAAAGGTGTATGATGGCCATATTTCATGATATGATCGAAAAGACTATGGAAGTTTTTATGGACGATTTCTCGGTTTTTGGGGATAGTTTTGCTTCGGCCACACAAGATTTTGATGACATTTGATCTTTTGAAAAGGGCTAGTAACTAATTATTGCGTTTTAACCGTTACGCTTTTTTTTAGATTTAATAAGTATCGAAATAAAGTCTTAAAGAGCCTTCGCGATTGAGGTTGATCGAGCAAAAGTTGATGTTATAGCTAAGCTCCCTCATCCAACTACCATAAAAGGTGTTAGGAGTTTCCTTGGTCATGCCGATTTTTACCGACGATTTATCCAAGGCTTTTCTAAGATTGCTAGACCTATGACTCACCTTCTTGAGAAGGAAACACCGTTTGTGATTTCTCAATATTGTATTGATGCTTTTAAGACTCTTAAAAAGAAGCTTACCGAAGCTCCGATCTTAGTTGTCCCCGATTAGAACCTACCTTTCAAACTCATGTGTGATGCTAGCGATTTCCCGATTGGTGCGATTTTGGGACAACGAAAGACGAAGCATTTTCAGCCTATACATTATGCTAGTAAGACAATGACCGAAATTACCGGAAGCTCGAAATTCATTACACTACGACAGAACAAGAAATGCTTGCCGAATTTATGCTTTTGAAAAGTTGTCGGCCCAAATCTTGTCTAACTAAAAGTTATAGTGTATACGGATCACTCGGCTCTTAAATACCTTTTTAGTAAACAAGATATCTAAGCCGAAAAGAATGCTAGCTCGCGGTGGGTTCTCCCTTCTACAAGAATTTGATACACCATCCGTTTTGGGGAAAATAAAAAAAATTGACAGAGAATCTCGTCGGCCGTAATCATTTATCTAGGAGACTTGAGTATCCTCATAAGGGATGTGTTAGAAAATAAAAGGACATAAATAAAAGAATTTCCTTTAGAAACTCTTGGAGTTTATATCTAAGTGGAAGTACCCATGGTTTTGCCGATTATCAAATTTACCAGAGCGGTGAATTTTATCGTCAAAGGGATGTCGTCCCAACAAAAGAAGAAATTCTGTAAGGACGTTAAACATTACTTTTGGGACGACCCCTACCTTTTTCGGATTTGTGTGGATCAAATCATTCGACGGTGTGTGAATGGCCAAGAAGCTTTTGATATCCTCAAAGCTTGTCATGAAGGACCCACCGGGGGCCATCATAGTGCCAATCTCACCGCTAAGAAATATTTGATGCCTGGATACTTTTGTCGCAGACCATATATCGAGATGCCATACTATAATCAAATCCTTTTGTTGTGATACGATTCAATGACAAGGCAACATTCATCACAAAGAGGATAAATGCCCTCAAATGCTATTCGAAGTTTGAAAATCTTTGATGTATGGGGTAATCGATTTTATGGGTTCATGGTCCCTCTTCACGAGGGAATAAATATATTCTCGTAGTCGTTGACTACTTATCAAAGTGGGTAGAAGCGAAGGCGCTCCCCACTAATGATGCTCGAGTTGTAGTTAAGTTTTTGAAATCTCTTTTTGCCCGATTTGGAACACCTAGAGCTATTATAAGGGCATCGAGGGACCCATTTTATGAAATGATTAAAATTTGTCTAAAGTAATGTCTAAGTATGGGGTCACTCATCGTCTTGCTACCCGCTTATCACCCTCAAACGAGTGGACAAGTGGAGGTTTCCAATCGTGGCTTGAAACGTATTCTTGAGAGGACGGTTGGTGAAAACCGTGCCTCATGGTCCGATAAGCTAGATGACGCTCTATGGGCATTCCCCGTACCACTATCAAGACAACCGCTTGGATGTACACCTTACAAGCACGGTAAGGAAATTCTTATCATCTACTATCGAGTTAGAGCATAAGGCATATTGGGCCTTGAAACATGCTAATTTTGATCTTAAAACCACGGGTGATCACGGAAGCTTCAACTTAATGAACTTAATGAGCTTCGTGATCAAGCATACGAGAATTCTTTGATATATAAAGAGAATACAAAATAAGCTTCACGAGACACTAAGATCAAAAAAGAATTTCAATGTTGTGATCGAGTTTTAACTCTTCAACACCGTCTAAAGATATTTTCGGGAAAGCATTAAAACCCGTTGGTACCGTGACCTTTCACCACACCAAAGTTATTCCATATGGAACCATCGAGTTATCTCAACCCGAGGGTCCAAAAATTTAAGGTGAATGGTCCCATCGGTGAAGCATTATTCGGAGGGGACATACCATCAGAGGGTAGTCCCGGATCTCCAAACTATCCCCATGGACAACTAAATACGGGGATCGAATCAAGCTATGTGACTCGGTTACCAAAAACAAAGCGCTTCGTGGGAGGCACCCCATGCTTATCCATCTTTCTTCTTTCTTATTTCTAATGTGATGTAAGGAGGCTTGTACTCTGATTCTTGTTGTTTGTGCTTGTGATTGTATGTAATGGGTGGGGGGGGGGGGGGATTGACCCAAAATTTTTGAAGACTCTCGTGTTCGGTGTTTTATCCCGGTCCACTAGAGCTTCCTAGCCTTTGTTTGCCATTAGTTTGGGGAAATCCGATATCCTATATTATTATCGACTAACATCTATCTTTTAGCATACTTAATAAACGGCTTAAGGTTTTTGTGATACTTTCTCCATGCTCGGATTATGCATTTGATCACTTAGAGTTTCTATTATAGGGGTTTTTGAGCCTAACTAGGAAACATTTAGGACAATGTTTATTTTTAGTATGGGTAGATAATAACTTCGATTATGATCTTACCTACTTTTGACCGTTGTTCTCACGTACCCCGTTTTCCCACAAAAATTTTAAAATTTTATATATTATTAAAAAAAAGAATAAGTGTTTTGACACGAATTTAGGCTTTCCGTTGGTGAGAACAAAAGTAAATTTTGACCCGACCGGTATTATACTTAGCCTTTATTCCTAACGTAAATGGAATTTGAAATATTGCTAATCTTTATATACGAAGGAGCATAAAAAAGCAAGTCAGCTTTGAAAAAGTCAAGATTTTTGCAAGTTCCCACAATTGGATTTTAAATATGCAAGATCGCTTTATTATGGCTAAGTACTTCCACGAGTTTCTTTTATTATAGAAAATTTAAATTGTGAAAACAAGAGATGATAGAGAGAGAATATAAGTTTTGATACTAAACGTAAGAATAGTTGGATTTCTTTAAGGCTCATAAATGTTTTAATTGTTGCTTTTTTCTCCCATTAGCTTGTTTCACCTTTATATATAATTGTTTAATAAATAGAGTTGTGCGGTTTTTTGGTTAATAATTAGTTCATAGAAGTTTTCTTTAGTTCCTTTGTGATTAAGATAAAGTATACATCAGGAATACTTAATTTGGCATACTATATGTATCACATGAATAAATATTTTGCTTATCCCTTAAAGAGCCTTAGGGTATATGGGGTAAGTAGAATTTAATAAGTGAAATTATAGCCTTATTCATTCCTTAAAGAGCCTTAGGGTATATGGAATGGATATTGTTGCTTAATTTTTGTCTTGTTTGTACCTTAAAGAGCCTTAGGGTATATGGTGCAAATAAGATTGGTCCATTTATGTCTTAAAGAGCCTAAGGGTATATGACATGAATGGTGCCATGCTTAAGTAACCTAATAAAAGCCAAATTTTGGTCGCCTCGATGTGGACTTAATTTTGATGACATTTGATCTTTTGAAAAGGGCTAGGAACTAATTATTGCGTTTTTAACCGTTACGCTTTATTTTTGGAATTAATAAGTATCGAAATAAAGTCTTAAAGAGCCTTCGGGTATATGACTTAAATAAAATCTTGAGATACAAAATTAGGAATAAGGGAGGAAAAGTAATACACAATTAGCTTTTATGAGTAGTGTTAGCATCATAACTTGTATTTTACAATGATCTTGTTTTTAAGCTTGGCTTGGAGAAGTGAAAGTCGGGGACGATAAATTTATCCATTTGGACACTTTTTGTGCTTTTTGTTCCGTGATCCTCAAAGTTATCAATGAATAATGAAAGCAATACATTATGTCACACATGAATAAGTTGTAAGTTGGAAATTATGAAAATTATTAAAATGAAAGAATTTTGAAAAAAATGGGAAAACAAGGTGTTTTAAAACTTGTGATTTCTTAACTCTCCCCACAAAAGACTTTGCTACTTTTCAAAGGAATAGTTTGGGGAAGTTTTGGAGTATTTGGTTTTAGAGCATATAACATTGCGTGAGGACACGACAATCATTTAGTTTGGGGAATTTTGATATGTGAGAAATCACATATCCGTTTTATATCAAAAATGACCCTAAAAAGATGAAATAATGCAAATTATGCTTGTATATTTTGTAAGTTGTCTTTTGTGATGTGTAGGCACGGATATTGCAAGAATCACAAGAAAAGAGCCAAAAACCGAACAAAAACGAACACGAGACAGAAAGTGTACACAAGAGCCGGAAGTTGTTAAGCAAAAGGTCAACAAAAGTCAACCTTGGTCAACTCTTGAAGACAAACATTTGAAATTACCAAATAGGCCTTTAATGTTAAAACTTTTTCACCATATGTCCCTAAATTAATAACATCGTTAGTCCTTTTATATTAAAAGACTAATGGTCGTTAACTCCCTAACAAGCCCAAACTACCCTTTTGATATTAAATCCAACGAGTCCAATTCATATATAAAGCCCAAGTCAACGCCCATTTTACACTCGGTCAAATAACTCAAACAAATATAAAGAAAAGAAAAAGGGGCGAATTATTTTTACTATTCATCTTCGTCCCTATTTACCCTGTGTCAAAATTAAAGGGTTAAACCCACTCTCAATCTCACCCTACATGGCTTAAAAGATTCGAGTACTATGCTCCAAACTCAGAAGCAAAAAGACAGTCACTCCCTTGATTATCTAATTCGGCTAGCTTACACCTTCTGGACAACATGGATGACACGCGTGCATAACAAAAACTAAATTTCTTATGAGGGATTTTACACTAAATTCAGTTCAAAAGAAGCATAATCAATTCCCAATGATTGGATTGCCACGCTGGCAATCCGTGTGACTCAAATCAATCCAAGGGCTACAAATCAAGAGGCTAAGTCAGTTAGAGACCAATGGCTGAGATTAAAGGGAGCATCTCAAGGCTAGAACCTTCCCCTCTCTCCTATATAAAGAAGAAGCCACTCACTCACAGATCTTATCGAGGGTAGTGTTAATAGTAGCTTTTAGAATAATTTAGCTTATAGTATCATTTTAGCTTATTGTATTTTCAGTTTAATGTAATTTTCTTTTCATAAAGCTTGTATTCAGTTTTATAATCAATAAAATTTAGTTTTCATATTGTTCAATTTTAAATTCCTGTTTTTACCTATTTGCATAATGGTTTGATTAAACTGTTTGATACTGTTTCATAAGCTCAAATTGTTCATAAGCTGCTAAAAGCTCCTAATAACTTGAATACTCCTTGGAATTGGATGGCTGCTTTGAGTATTCAAGTTGGTAATAGATCCTGATGGTCAGGAGTTAGGACTAGATTAGGGGAAAGTAATCTAGCTTAAAGCTATAAGCTTAAGCTACTCAGTTAAGCTCTAATTTGAGCATTTACCTCTGTTTAGCTGAGGTAGAGGTACTCATCTCTTTTCCTTTTTCAACTAGTCTGTTTTCATTTTATATTCTAGTATACTATTCAATTTAGCTTGAAACTGCTTATTGTTTGCTTATTGGAGTTTAGACTTGCTTATTACTGCTTAATATAGTTGCTTGTTGCTTATTTAGATTAGTTTAAATTTTAGTTTGCAAGTTTTTTATATAAATCAGTTGAAAAATCAAAAAAATATTAGCACAGTTTATTAGTTTATAGTTGTAGCTTATTTGATAATTGAAAGTTGCTCAAGAAGTCTGTTATAAGCTAGTCAGTATCTGGTATTAATAATAATATCCTAGATCTGAGTTTTATAAACTAAAAATGAAATCAAACTTTCTAAAGGAGTGTTTGGCTCAAGACAGCACTAACTCAAGTTAGTGCTATCAAAAGCCTTAGAGTTCTGTAGATTAAGTTTCAATTCCATATTGAAGTTTATAAGGTGAGATTTCAAGGTTTTTATTAGGATATATCAGCTCTTGATTAGTTTTTGTGTTGAATGCTTGGGTCTTAGGTCATAAGCTCAAGTTAATTACATTTTATGCTTTGATTTGTTTTTAGGTTACTTTTGTTTTTTATTTGATCTTGTTTTAGTGTCTAAGTTAGTATAGAATCAAGTCATTTAATCGGCAATAATTTTTTTTAAGTTTTGGTCATATTGAGTCAAACTGCATCAGCTAGCATAAGAACCAAACAGCCATTTTCAGGCTTAAATTTAAGCTAGTTAGGGTTAATTTTAGTTTTTGAAATTTAGTACTCAATTAGTTTGTAGGCCAATCTAGATAGAATAGGGCTTATTTTAGCTTAATTAGTTTATTTAAGCATCTGCTTTAGGTCTGCAATATTGTCCTTTATCTTTTCATAAAAATTTCAAAAACAAAAAAAATAGTTAATCTGTCTGCAGCACCTTCTTCAATTAGCTTTTTCATTGCTTGTTTGATTTTCAAATTAATTTCTGATTGATGTTTTTAGTAGTCTATAGTATAAGCTCTAAGATTTTACAAGTGATTAAGCCATAAGGATCCATTTGTTCACTTAAAAATAAGCTCAAAAGTGCCTTGTTTGACTGTTTGGTTTGCAGTTTTAAGTAAAAGTGCTTAATTAGACTTTTCAGCTTATGGCTTATTTTTTTTTGCTTAATTCTTGCTCAATTTAGCTTATTAGGTTAGTTATAGTTTAGTTGAAGTTTAGAATTCTAGCTTAAAAATTATAGTTATGACTTAAAATGTTTTTTAGCTTTTCTCTTAAACTAAAGAAACTCTAGAACTTGAATAAGCTCAAGCTTGAGCAAAATAAACTTCAACTAAACTATAACTAACCTAATAAGCTAAACTGAGCAAGAATTAAGCAAAAAGAATAAGCCATAAGCTGAAAAGTCCAATTAAGCACTTTTACTTAAAACTGCAAACCAAACAGTCAAACAAGGCATTTTTGAGCTTATTTTTAAGTGAACAAATGGATCCTTATGGGTTAATCACTTGTAAAATCTTAGAGCTTATACCATAGACTACTAAAAACATCAATCAGAAATTAATTTGAAAATCAAACAAGCAATGAAAAAGCTAATTGAAGAAGGTGCTGCAGACAGATTAACTATTTTTTTTGTTTTTGAAATTTTTATGAAAAGACAAAGGACAATATTGCAGACCTAAAGCAGATGCTTAAATAAACTAATTAAGCTAAAATAAGCCCTATTCTATCTAGATTGGCCTACAAACTAATTAAGTACTAAATTTCAAAAACTAAAATTAACCCTAACTAGCTTAAATTTAAGCCTGAAAAAGGCTGTTTGGTTCTTATGCTAGCTGATGCAGTTTGACTCAATATGACCAAAACATAAAACCAATTATTGCTGATTAAATGACTTGATTCTATACTAACTTAGACACTAAAACAAGATTAAATAAACTGCAAAAGTAACCTGAAAACAAATCAAAGCATAAAATGTAATTAACCTGAGCTTATGACCTAAGACCCAAGCATTCAACACAAAAACTAATCAAGAGTTGATATATCCTAATAAAAACCTTGAAATCTCACCTTATAAACTTTAATATGGAATTTAAACTTAATCTAAAGAACTCTAAGGCTTTTGATAGCATTAACTTAAGTTAGTGCTGTCTTGAGCCAAACACTCCTTTAGAAAGTTTGATTTCATTTTTAGTTTATAAAACTCAGATCTAAGACTTAGATTATTAATACCAGATACTGACTAGCTTATAACAGACTTCATGAGCAACTTTCAATTATCAAATAAGCTACAACTATAAACTAATAAACTGTGCTAATATTTTTTTTGATTTTTCAACTGATTTATATAAAAAAACTTGCAAACTAAAATTTAAACTAATCTAAATAAGCAACAAGCAACTATATTAAACAGTAATAAGCAAGTCTAAACTAAAATAAGCAAACAATAAGCAGTTTCAAGCTAAATTGAACAGTATACTAGAATATAAAATGAAAATAGACTAGTTGAAAAAGGAAAAGAGATGAGTACCTCTACCTCAGCTAAACAGAGGTAAATGCTCAAATTAGAGCTTAACTGAGTAGCTTAAGCTTATAGCTTTAAGCTAGATTACTTTCCCCTAATCTAGTCCTAACTCCTGACCATCAGGGTCTATTACCAACTTGAATACTCAAAGCAGCCATCCAATTCCAAGGAGTATTCAAGTTATTAGGAGCTTTTAACAGCTTATGAACAATTTGAAACAGTTTAATCAAACCATTATGCAAATAGGTAAAAACATGAATTTAAAATTAAACAATATGAAAACTGAATTCTATTGATTATAAAACTAAATACAAGCCTTATGAAAAGAAAATTACATTAAACTGAAAATACAATTAGCTAAAATGATACTATAAGCTAAATTATTCTAAAAACTACTATTAACACATCCCTAGATACCATCTGTGAGTGAGTGGCTTCTTCTTTATATAGGAGAGAGGGGAAGTATCTAGCCTTGAGACGCTCCCTTTAATCTCATCCATTGGTCTCTAACTGAATTAGCCTTATGATTTGTAGCCCTTGGATTGATTTGAGTCACACGTATTGCCAGCGTGGTAATCCAATCATTGGGAATTGATTGTGCTTCTTTTAAACTGAATTTAGTGTAAAATCTCTCATATGTTATGTTTGTTTGATGCACGCGTGTCATTCCATGTTGTCAGAAGGTGTAAGCTTAGCCAATTAGAATCAAGGGTGACGTCTTTGCTTGCTGAGTTGGAGCATAGTACTCGAATCTTTTAACCCACATAGGGTAAGATTGAGAGTGGGTTTAACCCTTTAATTTTGACACATGGTAAATAGGGACGAAGATAAATAGTAAAAACAATTCGCGCCTGATGACGTCTCCAATACACACTATATATATATATATAAATATATATATATATATATATATATATATATATATATATAATATAAAATATAAGTATATAAGGATAGTAACAATTATAGTATAGTAAGTATTTTCCGTCGGACTTAAGAAACAAACTTTTAACCAAAGTTGTTTCAAAAAACCTCCCGGGTCGTTTTTCCTCGGCAAAGTGTGAATTGAGAATCGGCTAAGTCCGTGATCGCGCGTTTTGAATGGTTTAAAATGATTTTGATTTGGGTTCCTAAATCCTGCTTGACATATTGATAAAGTAAATAAAAGCATGAAAACGAGCAAAGCAATAAAAACAATTAAACATGTAAAGTATTAAACAAAAACGAGTATTTAAATCGAGACAAATAAGCAAGCATAATAAATTCAATTTTAAACATGCAAATTTCTAAAAATAAATCCTACATTAAAAGAAATTATATATATATATATATATATATACTAGTTGGTTACCTGCGCATAGCGGCGGCAATAAAAAATTTACTAACTCAACTTTTTACGTAATTTCCTACCCGCTTAGTAATTTCGTTTCACAAATGTATTTGTTCGGTGGGGTTTCCCATAACTTTCCCGCAACACCATATTAACATCATCATTCTCGCATGTAAAAAGACAACACTCTCTCCGAAAGTATATAGTTTTAACGTATCAAGTTTATATTTAATTAAGATTAAAGTTGTAAAAAAATATAAATCAACATAAAATAAACCCATTAAAATGTAAAAAAAATATAAAAATATATCAAAATGGATGTTGAATTAAAGAGCATAAAATTTTAAAAAATATGGTGAAATTAGATCAAAATAAAATTAAATAGATAAAAAGATATTTCAATTTGAAAATAAAGGTGCTTTTTTAATCAAAATGTGACACATGTCACTTTATGATGTGATTTCCAAAAATGAGATTGATGGTCAAGATTGCACCTCCTTATCTTAATTTTTAATGGGTCCCACATTATAAATGCTTTATATAGTAGTATAGAAATGTGATTTTTAATCAAAATGTGACACGTGTCACTTTATGATGTGATTCCCTAAAATGAGATGAATGGTTAAGATTGCACCTCCTTATCTTAATTTTTAATGGGTCTCACATTATAAATGTTTTATATAATAGTATAGAAGGAAAGATAATAGATGGGTGGTATAAAAGTTTAGCTAAAGATCATAAGGGTGTGAGTATATTCTTGAATATCAATTAATTCATACACGCCTTAATAACAAACAAAGCAAAGAACGGGCAACAACAAAAACCATGAAGGAATATGATTATACGAATTATCTATAACGTCAAACCAAATAAGTCAAACCATAAAGAAGAGGACAGAACATGCTATTAAAGTAAAAGGCTTCATAGTAATATCATATTAAATTATTTGAACAAGCAAGATTACCCGCGCGTTGCTGCGGGCGTTAATTTTTCGCGTGTTGTTGTGGGGCATTAAATTTTTTTTTTCGGCTTTATTTTTTCGGTCTCATGTTTAATAGTTTGTTTTGTTCTTATATTAAATGACAATCGCGCGTTTTTTTTTGGCCCAGACCGATAGAAAGCCGTAAATAGTTAAAAATGAGAGTACGTCCCGTAAATTTTTTTTTCTTATTTTTGGCCAAAGAAAGGGAGCGGGATTATAATTTTTTTTTTTTGGGCCGATGAACAGTAACCGAGCCTAGTGGGTAGTTAAAAATGAGAGTACGTCCCGTAAATTTTTTCTTTCTTTTTTTTGGCCAAAGAAGGGGAGAAGGATTATAAAGTTTTTTTTTTTTTTTTGGGCCGATGAACAGTAACCGAGCCTAGTGGGTCGGGTACTGTTCATTTTACTGTAGCACCTATGACAGCTACATTACCTACTTTTGACACTAAGAATAAGCTACAATAAGCTAAAGCTAAATCCTAAAAACTAAAAACAGGTGAAGACTAATATCTTATGAGTTTGAATTATTAAAATTAAACTATGAACAAACTTAATCAAACATAAAAATGATATTTGAAAATTGGATTTAGCAGCTTGAGAATATTATTCACACCTATGCAAAATTTGACTAAAGTTTTAAGGAACAAGTGCAATTCTAACATTAACCTTATTCTACTGCATTATGAACATAAAATTAACACCTATAAGCCTCTTATTAAGATCTTAATCAAATAAGCTGCATTAGAAACTATCTTACCACAAGCATTTTTATGAAGCTAATTTATCACAGACCTAAACTATGACTATTTTAAACCCTATTAAGCTAAATTGAACTTTTAAAAACTAAAAGTATCTGATTACAAATCCTAAATTAAGCTAATCAAACTTGACTAGAAGGACCAACCCAAAGTTAAAACCAAATTGACCCATTTTATACCTTAAACCAAACACCCCTTAAAAATCAGAATTTGCAATTTAAAGCTAAAACAGATTATGAAAAGCATCAATTGAGATCAAATAAGCATAATTAACACACATTAAGCATAACTAATAAGGAAATAAGCACATAATAGCATGATAAGCAATTGAACATTAGATGTTAAAAAAAGAGAGGCTAAAATAGAAAATGGGAGTATACCTTGATCCCTTGCACTAAACAGGGATAATAAGGCTCTAAGAGCTAATCAACAAGCTCTGACTTGTTATAAACAAGCCAGTAAGTCCATAAGCCCGTCCAAAATTAGCTTATCATCCCTCATTAAGCAATCCATTATAAGCAAATATAAATGAGATTTTATCTAATCAGATTTGAAGTTGAGAAATCTAGCTTAAATGATCTTCATAAGAACTTATTTGAGCTTATTAAAGTATAAATAAGCTTATTTAAAACACATTTGTAATGAAGAAATTTAGCAAAATTCTCATAAAATTAAAACACAGTTTTTAAAGTAAATTGCAATTTTATTAATAAAGCAAAAGATTACATGGCTTTTAAATGAAAGTTACATTAAGAAAATACAAATAAGCTGAAATTAAGCTATTATTAAGCTACCTACACTACTCCTACTCCTAGATCTAGATGCCCTTAAACTGTGAGTGAAAGCTTTCTTTTATAGCCTTGAGATGAACATTCTAGATTCCAAGGACGCTCCTCCCTCCTTGATCTCAACCATTAATTCATAACCGTCTTCATACCACTTGATCTTAGACGTCTATGACCTTCCACGTATTTGTAGCCAATCAAATGTCTCGGGATCGCCAACGTGGCTCCTCTAGGTGTCAGAGCTTCTAGAAACAAGGGTAATTACCATTTAAATGGGGGTGGATTTGGTGCAGGGTAATATTTGAGACGGAAGGTAAATAGTAAAAGGGTTTCCCGCGCCCTTTTCTTTTTATAACTTTTGTTTGACCTGGTTTTTAAACAGGTTGACTTGGGCTAAAAGGGTTTTGGGCTCGGAAATGGACCAAGGGTTTGGTTAAATAGTTTTTTTTGGGTTTATAATAAGGCTTAACGACCGTTAGTCTTTTAATAAAAAAGGACTAACGGTGTTATTGGTTTAGGGTTTATTGGTGAAAAAGATTTGACAATAAGGGTCTTTTTGGTAATTTGATGGTTTTGTCTTTTAGTGGTTTGACCAATGTTGACCTTTTTTTATTTTTTTTGTAGAAAATTTCTCGGCTCTTATGCACTCTTACCTTCTCGTGTCCGGCTTTGTCCGTTTTTGCTTTGATTTTGTCCATTTCTTTAATATCCATACCTGCATATACACAAACAAAAAAAAAGCATATATTTGTCATTTTTATTATGTTTTTGGTCTTATGGGTTCGTTTTACAAGGTAAAAGGTATGTGTAAAATAACACATACCAAATTCCCCCATACTAAGGTATTGCGTGTCCTCACGTAATGCTATAAGTAAGCACTTAGAAAACTAAGAATCTTAATCTCCCTCGACTAATTACCTAGAAAAGTAGCTAAGTGTTCATGGAGGAGAATTAAAGAATCAAAAGTTTAGAGAAGCCCCGTTTTTTTACCATTTTTATACTCTTATTCCTACACATATTTTTTTTGAATTTTCCTTTTTTTACACTTTTCTTTTTAAGCAACTAACTAACTTGACTTTTGTTATTTTCATAACCGATAGGGATCATAGAACAAGATGCATTTCGATCCGAGAATGCCCCAAAAAGGATAAATTCATCGTTCTCTACTTTTCACTAGCTCCAAACCAAGCTTAAAACGAAATCACAGTTAAATATCAGTTAAAAGGCTAACACTACTCATATTTGCAACTTGTGAACTTTTTACTCCCGACAATTATTATAACTTAGGTGTATGTGTTATTTTGAATTTCAACCATGGATCAACGTTTTTCCAAAATTCTATGTTTCACGTTCCACCCGAGAATAATGAGTTTGAAGGCGAGATCATCCCATGTAGCGACTTTCGTCTCGGCACATCCCAACCTTGCGGCTAAGTGACCAGGCTTTTGACACCCTACAGAGACTAGTATCGGGACTCACGGACCTTAGGTTTCAAAAACTCTCAGGTTTCCCGTATAAAAACTTAAAATAGAATAGTCAAAGTTCAAAAACATATTTAAATTTAACAAAAAGAGATTTATTTATTAATTCAAACTTAATATTAAACATAACATTTATGCAATTGTAACCCTCGACTTTTTAGAAGGCTGCAACATCGGTTGTGAGCCGGCAAGATGCAACAAACTTTTATCAGTCTCGGATTTTTATTCTTACTATGGGCTTTCTTTAGAAGACTACCACATCGGTTGTGAGCCGGCAAGAGGTAGTAAACTTTTATCAGCCCACAGTTTATATTAATTATATATTTTTTTATCATTTCATTCATTTTTTTTATATTACTTTATATAGAGAAGACTTCTTTTTGAAAAATTCAAGTATAAGTTTGAACTAAGACTAAAATTTCTGCTATATACTATATAAAAATTGTTGATTTAAGTTTAATCTCAAAAAATAGCACGTATTATTAATCTGGTTAAGAGCTTATGGGAGAAAAAGCCACAAATTTCATACATGAGTTCTTAAGATTTCCAAATAATCATTATTTAGCATCCAACTTATACTTAACTCTATCACTTTTCGTTCTTCGCAAATTTCCGCGAACGCTTAGCCTAAAAGTTACGGAACAAGCTAGAGCTCAACACGCTCGGTCGGGTCAAAATTTATTCTTATTCTACCCAACAGAAAAGTCAAAATTGTGACAAAACACTTAATTTATTTTTTGAAAATTTTTAAATTTTTTCATTTTTTTGAAATTTTGGTGGTAAAAACGGGATTATGTAAAAACAACGACTGCAGGCACAATCAAATCGATAGATTCCCCCCATACTAAAACTACACATTGTCCTCAATGTGAGATTCCCCCATACTAATTCTAATGCATATTCTTGATATAAAGGGGTCTCTACGCAAATCTAAAGCCATTTATTAATTATGCTAAAGATAAACATTAGTCGATAAGATTTTAAGATATCGGATTCCCTAAATGAAGCTGATGATATGAAGCTCGAATATACGATTGGACAAAACCATGAACAAGAGAGTCTTCAAAATCCGGGCAATCCTGGACAATAGAAGTCACAAAACACGAGAAAAGAAAGGCTAGCCCCCTCACATTAATTGTTAGAAAATAGATGAGAAGATAGAAACGCTTGTTTTTGTTAACCAAGTCATGAGCTTGACTCGACCTCGAATTAAGTTGTCCATGGGGAAGCAAAATGGAAAAGAAAATCTCAATCGAGCTTTCATTAATGTTTGGATAAACATTAAAGCACATGAAAGTACCATCCCGATGAGATGCCACCGACTCTAAGTGGAGATGCCAGGGTCAAAAATGGTGTCTTCATTCCAGGTGGAGAGAAGTAAAGGAGAATCCGCAGGGTAGGTGAGAAATGAGAGAAAAGTCCGAATGAAAAATGTGAAGGAATCGTCATCTTTAACATTTTGAGAAACATCAATCTCACCTCCCCTTGGGTCAAAACATTCATCTTCATTAAGCTCATCAAAATTGTTTATCACGGGTATCGGGCTCAATGTCGAAGGTAAAACGCTCATACTCAGGAATAAGATCTTCGTTAAGTAAGTTGTCAAGAAAAACGATATCCCCCTCCGAGTCTAAATCACTCTCAATACCCGTAGGTATCGAGTCTTACGAAACAAGAAATGTATCAACCTCCTCTACAAGATTGTCACTATCCACAACTGGAATAGGAGAAGAGGAGGGATTTTCAAGCACAAAAGGAATAAACAGAGTGAGTTTCAATGCTTCGATCTTATCAACGAGAAGATTGACGTTTAATAATTTCTCACGAAGAATCTCGTCCTCTATTTGAAGAATATCATTGTCATATTCTCCTTCTTCTTCATCAAAATATTCTTCATCAAAATCGTCTTCATTAATTCCCGATAAAATTAGATCAATAAAATCGAGTTCACCGACGAACTCCTCGGGAAGAAAATCAATCTTAGGAGATATGGCCGGACTATCTCGACTAAGTAAAGAGTTAATAAGTCCACATTCAGCATCAAAATGATCACAAGAGGCTCATCACAAATATCTTCGGAAATACCTTTAAACTCACTTGGGATTGGGACAAGGTTCTCAACACTAGTCTTTTCCGATTCCGGAATAGTGTTAAGATGCTCGTGCCCCATACTTAGAGAGTTATCGGGCTCCTCGATCGGTAATTCTGGTGTGATTTCTTTAGGCTTTCTATATATAACAGTATACTCATCATCATCATTATAGAAGGTCGGACGATTCTAACTTGGACAATTAATAAATTCTGATAGCTCATCATTAATATTTCGCACATCTTCAAGGAGTTTACTTATAAATTCTTGAATATCCTCTTGTTGATAATGCTCGTCCGTAAAAGCATGCTTAATTTCGCCAAATCTCTCCTAAGCTATCAATAAAACCTTTGGTGTTACTCCAAAAGGTATACGACTAAACTTCCTTAAGAAGGTGTAAATAGCTTTCATTAGGTCTTCTCTAGCTTGCAACACTTCTTCACTCGTTTCTTGAGGAGAATGATGAATGACGGGATACTGCGGGGGTTGAAATTGGTCAAAACCGGAAGAATTAGAATTAGATAGATTTTGGTTCATCGGTTGACACTGAAAAATCGTGTGAGAACCCCCGCAGTTTTCACAACAAAGGTATTGTTGTGGAAAACTTGGTGAAGTTAGTGAAAAATTATTATCGAAGTTTTGATTGTAACAAGGGTCCGGATTAGAATTAAACGGAACTTGTGTTGGACAATCGTAACCAAAATGAGCATCGTTTCCACATAACTCACAAAAATTTGTCTCGTACCGGGGTTGTGGAAGGTAGTTGGAAAAATTTTGAGATTCATTGAAAGTATTTAGATTTGGATTATAATCGAATGAATTTCCATCTTTTGAAGCGCAAAATGAACAAAATCCTCCTCTTAATGGGCCTTCACATCCACAACAAGCGACTGGCTTTCCATCACCATAAGTGCAATTTAAACAAGTTCCAAGTAGAAGATTAACACCACACTGCGAACATGTACATAGATAACAATAAAAGCCATCACATGGTTGTCCACACCCCGTACACTCACGTTGGTTAAATGACGTCATAAGAAAGAATTAAACAATATAGAGGATAAGAAGAAAGAATTAAACGGATAAGAGGTAACGGAGAATATTTTTGGGCTTTTGAAAATAATTCATAAGAAAAGGAAAAAAATAAAAAAAAATATTTACCGAAATTAAACGTGCACGGTAGGTCTCTAAATTAATGTACATATAAAAGCGGAGGAGTTGGTAAGCGCACGGGCTCGACTTCGAGTTTATTCATAAAATAACTTTAACCAAAATTACACAAACACATCTAAGGGCATACTAAGGTCTAAAAGAAACCTTACGTACCCAACTTTAACTAAAAACTCCCAATGATCCCTTGCTTAACGAAAAAGTGTGGATTCTCAGTTTACCTGAAGTCCTAAAGACCTCGCTTCGAGCCCAAATAGACCTTAACTATCACCATTCTGCTACATTTTAAGCTCTTAACTTCACGGTCACTATTCTGAACAGGTTCCTCAACAAAACAAAGAGTTTTGTCAACCTTGATCTCATCCAATGGCACATGCAGACTAGCATCCGCCAGACATTGTTTTTAGTTTTGACACATGAAACGTGTCATGTACTCCACTCAATTCCTCAGGCAATCTCAACTGATAAGCTACAAGACCGACTCTTTCAAGAATCTCAAATGGCCTTACATACCTCGGTGCTAACTTACCCTTTTTCCCAAAGCGAATTACACATTTCCAAGGTGAAACTTTTAGCATAACCCGATCTCCTACCTCAAACTCTAACGTATTGCGTCTATTATCAGCATAGCTCTTTTGACGGTCTCTTACCACTTTGAGCTTTTCTTTTATCAACACCACTTTATCAGTCGTCTCTTGAACCAACTCAGGTCCAATCCAACTCTAACTTCAAATGAACTCCATGCTCCTCTTCTTAACAAACAACACTGGTGCATTGATACGCTCCGAATACACTATATATATAATATAATATATACCTATATATGGATTATATCAAATAACAGTATAGTAAGTATTTTCCATCGGGTTCGAGAAACAAACTTTTAACCAAAGTTGTCTCAAAAACCTCCCGGGTCGTTTTCCCTTGACGAAGCGTGAATTGAAAATCGGTTAAGTCCGTGATCGCGCGTTTTGAATGGTTTCAAAGGTTTTTGAATTAGTTTTTCTAAATCCTATTAAATATAAATGACAAGTAGATAAATGCACAAAAGCAAGTAAACAAGAAATTAAAATTGAACACGTAAGCATTAAAATGTAAACAGGAATTTAAAACGCGACATTTAAAACCTAAATTATCGAAAATTAATCCTAAAACTATTTTTCTACTCTTTCCAATCCTAATTTAATAACTACTAATAAAAAGCTAAGGAAATTCTAAAACGAGAGTGCTTAAAGTTTAAAAAAGAAGAAAACGAGAACATGAACGAAATCTCGTTCTTTAAAAAGTAAAATGACAAAATATTAACCCTACAAAAGTATATTTCAAACATAAGCCTAGAATATGATAAAATAAAATTTTATAAAAAAAATTATTTTTTTGATTATTTTTCTATTTTTTATGATTTTTTTAAAGTTTTTAAAAAAGAAAATTGATTAAAAATATAAAATGTAACTTTAAAAATATGGAAAAATTTCTAAAAATAGCTTATGATTAACAGAATGCAGGAAAAATATAAAATCCTAAAATTCTAAACTCAATAAGCCGAGAAAAAACAAATGAGCACTCGAAGTGCTTTTTTATAACAAAACTCAAAAAGGTGTTTAAAGTAATAAAAAGTGCACATTAGGACGTAAAAGTACCAAGGGCACGTTGGTTAGTGGTGTGTGTGTTGAGGCGTTCATAAAAGGTGAGGAGGGTAGAGGTCCAGGGTTCGAGCCTTGCTCACCCTGGATTTCCCTTCTTCCCTTTTTTTCAAAAACTTTGAAAAGCAAACTTGTAGAACAGCTGACAATAAGCAAAATTTATAAAAGAAGCTTTTTATGAAAACAAGTAAATAAGACAGAAACACTTTAACTCTTTTTTAACTATTTCTTAAAACATAAGTATACTAATAAGCTAAAATAAGCTCAAACCAGATCAAATAAGCTATGGCTACCCTAAAACTACCCTAATAAGCTAAACTGGACTAGAAATAAGCAAAATGAATAAGCCTTAAGCTAAAAATAATCCAATAAGCACTTTAACAAAAATTGTTAACTAAACACTCCCTTAAGGAAACTTTGAGCTTATTTTTCAATTAGCTAAAGGATCATTATGGACTTTTCGCTTATATCAATAAAATCCTTGACCTAAAAGCTACTTAAAACAGTTTTTGAAAACTATTTTGAAAATCAAATGCTTAAGGAAAAAGCTTAATGAAAAAGCTGAAAATTCATTTTACTATACTTTTGGTTATTGAAATAAAAAGACAAAAAGCAAAATTGCAGATCTAAAACAGGTATTCAAATAAGCTTTTTAAACTAAAATAAGCCCTAATCTATCTAGAATGGCCTAAAATCTATTTGAGCTATAAAAATCAAAACCTAAAAACTACTTTTACTTGCTGAATTTTAAGCTTTAAAATGGCTATTTGTCTGTTTTTATGAACTGATGCAGTTTGCACTTAAATGACCAAATCTTAAAACTAACAAATGCAGGCTTAAGGATTAGCTTCTAGCATTTATAAAACACCAAAATAACAACAAATTCACTGAAGTTAACAGCTAGAAAAGACTAGAGCTTAAAATGCATCCTAAACTGAATTATGCTAACAGGTCATAACAAATTTTATCAAAACCTTGATTAAACCTAAGAACAACACTAAATCCTATCTTTATAAACCTACTTATGAGATTTAAAATGGATTTAAAAGACCAAATGACAAATGACAGTACTAACTCTAGTTAGTACTGTTATTTGCCAAACACCCCTTTAAATTCTTTGATCCCATATTAAGCTTATGAAAATGAGATTTAATGCCTAAACAAGTAATACCAGATAGTAGACAACTTATAAAAGACCTATTGAGCACTTTTAAACAACTGAATAAGCTGAAACAATCTAAAAGCTATAATACTATGCTACTAATTTTTGGTTTTTCAAACAGTTTTAAGACAAAGCATAAGCAAACATTAAAATAAGCTAACAAATGAACACAAAATACATATAACAACTAAGATAAGCAAGTGTAAACTGGATTTAACAATAATAAGCTACTAAGAACAGTTTAAGCTAAAAATGCAGATTATAACTATGATTATGAAAGACAGATAAGAAATAATAAAGGAAAAGAAGATGGTACCTCACACCTCAGCTAAACAGAGGTGAGTGCTTAAATGAGCTTAAATCAATAAGCTCCAGCTTGTTTAGAACAAGCTGGTGGGGTCCAATAAGCCCTTCCCAAACTGGCTTATCTTCCATTTATAAGCTGAGGTACATTGGGAGTGCATTTGATTAACATTAAGCTCATTTTAGCTTTATGAAAAGCTTGATTGAGTTAGACTAGTATTAAAAAGCTTATATGAGGAAATAAGAGCTTAATTTGATTACTTTAAACTCGATTGAACAAAAATGCATTTATATAAAAACAGAATTTAAAAGGCAGAATTGAAAGGAATTGAAATTTTATTAATAAAACTTGAAATTACATGACTTGAAAAGGAAATTACAATTTTGAAAACATAATAAGCTAGAAAAATAAGCAATAAGCTATACTAAGCTACTCCTACTCCTAAGCTAGATATTTTGCTCTGCGAGTGAAGCCTTCTCTTTATAGCCTGGTGATGAAGCTTCTAGATCTTCATACGCTCCTCCATCCATTGATCTCAACCATTAAATCATAACCGTCTCTCAATTGCTTTGATCTTGCCCGTTGGATCTATGACACATTTTTCAACCAATCATAAGTCGTGAGATTGCCAGCATGGCTCCCCTAGATGTCAGAAGTGTAAGACTTGTTTTTCTAGAAGGGTTAAATTCACTTAAATCGGGGTTGAATTGTGATGCAGGGTGAAAAGGGGAAGATAGGTGAATAGTAAAACGGGTTTTCCCGCTTTTTATTCTTGTTTGTTTGACCCGAGTTTAAACTGGTGTTGACTTTGGCTTTTATAAAATAGGAAATGGGCCGGTTGAATGGTTTTTGGTTTATAAATGTTTAACTTAACATTTTTTTTGTTTATAAATGTTTAACTTAACATTTGTTAAGTTAAACTTAACATTTGTTAAGTTTGTAAAGGTAAGGTTTAACGACCGTTAGTTCCTTTGTCAGGTTTTGGGATTTTTTTGGAGTTTACGGGCTCGTCTTGGGTTTTTCTTGATAAATGCACACTTTTGCCTCGGCTTTTCACGTTCTTTCTTTCTCGTGTCTGGCTTTGTCTGTTTTTGCTTTGATTTTGTCCATTTCTTTAATATCCGTACCTGCACATACACAAATACAAAAACAAGCATATATCTGCCATTTTTATTATGTTTTTGGTTATTTGAGTCCATTTTATAAGGTAAAAGGTATGTGTAAAATAGCACATACCAAATTCCCCCATACTAAAGTATTTTCGTGTCCTCACGCAATGCTATAAGTAAGCACTTAGAAAACTAAGAATCTCGACCCCCCTTGACTAATTACCTCGAAAAGTAGCTAAGTGTTCATCGAGGTGAATTAAAGAATCAAGAGTTTAGAGAAGCCCCATTTTTACATTTATTGAAGATATACGCTTATTACCACTAATATTTTTGTTTTTCTCTTTTTCTCATTTTTTTTAAATAATATATAGAGAAGACTTCTTTTTGAAAAATTTAAGTATAAATTTGAACTAAGACTAAATTTTTTGCTATTAACTACATAAAATTTGTTGATTTAAGTTTAATCTCCAAAAATAGCACGTATGATTAGTCCGGTTAAGAGCTTATGGGAGAAAAAGCCACAAATTACATTCATGAGCTCTTAAGATTTCCAAATAATCCTTGTTTAGCATCCAACTCATGCTTAACTCTATCATTTTTCGTTCTTCGCGAAAATCGCGAACGCTTAGCCTAAAAGTTAAGGAACAAGCTAGAGCTCAACACGCTCGATCGAGTCAAAATTTATTCTTATTCTACCCAGCAGGAAAGTCAAAATTATGACAAAACACTTATTTTATTTTTGAAAAAATTTAAATTTTTTATTTTTTTTGAAATTTTGGTGGTAAAAACGGGATTACGTGAAAACAACGGCTGCAGGCACAATCAAATCGATAGATTCCCCCATACTAAAACTACACATTGTCCTCAATGTGAGATTCCCCCATACTAATTTCAATACATAATCTTGATATAAAGGGGTCTCTACGCAAATCTAAAGCCGTTTATTAAGTATGCTAAAGATAAACGTTAGTCGATAAGATTTAGGATATCGGATTTCCCCAAACTAATGGCAAGCAAAGGCTAGGAAGCTCGAGTGGACCGGGACAAAACACCGAACACGAGAGTCTTCAAAAATTTTGGGCAATCCTGGACAAAAATCACAAACCACAAAACACGAAACACGAGAAAAAGAAAGAGGCGAGCCTCCTCACATTAATTGTTAGAAAATAGAAAAGAAGATAGAAACGCTTGTTTTTGTTAATCGAGTCATGAGCTTGACTCGACCCCGAATTAAGTTGTCCATAGGGAAGCAAATGGAAATGAAAATCCCAATCGGGCTTTCATTAATGTTTGGATAAACATTAAAGCACATGAAAGTTCCATCCCGGTGAGATGCTACCGGCTCTAAGTGGAGATGCCAGGGTAAAAAATGGTGTCTTCACTCCTGGTGGAGAGAAGTAAAGGAGAAACCTCAGGGTAGGTGAGATACGGTAGAAAATTTTGAATGACAAATATGAAGGGAAAGTAATCGTCATCTTTAATATTTGCAAAAACATCAATCTCACCTCCCCTGGGTTAAACATTCATCTTCATTAAGCTCATCAAAATTGTTTATCACGGGTGCATCGGGCTCAATGTCGAAGGTAAAACGCTCATACTCGGGAATAGGAACATCGTTAAGTAAGTTGTCAAGAAAAACGATATCCTCCTCCGAGTCTAAATCACTCTCAATACTCGGAGGTTTCGAGTCTTCCAGAACAAGAAATGTATCAACCTCCTCTATAAGAAAATCACTATCCACAACGGCAATAAGAGAAGAGGAGGGATATTCAAGCACAAAAGGAATAGAAGGAGTGAGTTTCAATGCTTTGATCTTATCAACGAGAAGATTGACGTTTAATAATTTCTCACAAAGAATCTCGTCCTCTATTTGAAAAATATCAATATCAATCTCTCCTTCCTCTTCATCAAAATCGTCTTCATCACAATCGTCTTCATCAAAATCGTCTTCATCAATTCCCGATAAAATTGGATTAATAAAATTGAGTTCACCGGAGAACTCCTCGGGAAGAAAATCAATCTTAGGAGATGTGATCGAACTATCTCGACTAAGCAAAGAGTTAATAAGTCCAAATTCAGCATCAAAATGATCATTATCACAAGACGGCACATCACAAATATCTTCGGAAATACCCTTAAACTCACTTGGGATTGGGACAAGGTTCTCAACACTAGACTTTTCCATTTCTGGAATAGTGTTAAGATGCTCGTCCCCCATACTTAGAGAGTTATCGGGCTCCTCGATTGGTAAGTCAGGTGTGATTTCTTTATGCTTTCTATATAAAATAGTATACTCATCATCATCATTATAGAATGTAGGACGATTCCAACTTGGACTATTAATAAATTCAGATAGTTCCTTATTAATATTTCACACATCTTCAAGGAGTTTACTCATCAATTCTTGAATATCTTCTTGTTGATAATGCTTGTCCGTAAAAGCATGGCTCCCCTAGATGTCAGAAGTGTCAGACTTGTTCTTCTAGAAGGGTTAAATTCACTTAAATCAGGGTTGAATTGTGATGCAGGGTGAAAAGGGGAAGATGGGTGAATAGTAAAACGGGTTTTTCTGCTTTTTATTCTTGTTTGTTTGACCCGAGTTTAAACTGGTGTTGACTTGGGCTTTTATAAAAAAGGAAATGGGTCGGTTGAATGGTTTTTGGTTTATAAATGTTTAACTTAACATTTGTTAAGTTAAACTTAACATTCGTTAAGTTTGTAAAGGTAAGGTTTAACGACCGTTAGTTCCTTTGTCGGGTTTTGGGATTTTTTTAGAGTTTACGGGCTCGTCTTGGGTTTTTCTTGATAAATGCACACTTTTGCCTTGGCTTTTCACGTTCTTTCTTTCTCGTGTCTGACTTTGTCTGTTTTTGCTTTGATTTTGTCCATTTCTTTAATATTCGTACCTGCACATACACAAACACAAAAACAAGCATATATCTGCCATTTTTATTATGTTTTTGGTTATTTGAGTCCATTTTATAAGGTAAAAGTTAAACTTAACATTTGTTAAGTTTGTAAAGGTAAGGTTTAACTGCCAGTACTGAACTTAACACTGCTAGAAGACTTAGTACTGTTGCATGAAGATTACAACTGCCAAAAGATTGTCAAAGACGTGCGAAGTGATATGTATGGAATGATTTAATGTATATCTTATATATTTAGAAGATACGTAGATATCTTATATAAGTTTAGAAGATTTGTAGTTATCTTGTAAAGGACTCATTAGTGTATAAAAAGAGATCCTAGGTTTTGGTTGTAAACACATCTCGATAGACACATTCATAGCTTCAAGGTTGTAAACCCTAGTACTAGTGAAGAGTACTCGTATTATTGATCTGATAATATTGGAGAATTTGGTTATATTCATTGTTCATTCATTCTACTGCATCATAGTTTACTGTTTTATTCATAATACTTCTAGATATTAAGGTGTTGATTCTGCATACACTTTAGTATACATACAAAGTTTCTACAATAAGTTATTTTGGATTTATCCAAGGTAATTTAACCTTAGACAAGCTAAGGAATCGATCAAGGATTGGGATCAACACCAAATATTCAAGTAATCTAACATCATATCTAAGGTATTATAAGGTGTATTGAAGGTTTGGTTTAGCATTTACAAGGGTTTAATCAAGAAAGTTAAGATTAGGATTTCTTGGAAAGATTAGGGTTTTATAGTCTTGGAAGCTTGGGTTTTGATTCTAAACTAGGGTTTAGATCATGAGTATCTCTACAACAAACTTCAAACCTAAGGACCATCAAAAAACCCTAGAAACACTCTTTACATTAATGATTTTATGTGTATAAAATGTTATGAACAGTAAATCCCCATCTAGGAAATATATTAAACATTGTAAAATTTACTTTTACACAAAGATCATGAGGTTTTGAACCACATGTCATATGCTATATTGATGTAAAAAAAATGTTGAATGAAAGAATAAACCATTAAACAAGTGTGGATAATTTTAAAAGTATTATATAAAATAGTTGTTTAAAAGTGAATTTATTGAAGTTTATAATAAGTAAAAGAAATATGAGGACATATTATTCTTGGACAAATAATGGACTAGAGGACTTAACATATATGAGACTTGTGTTATAAAGTGTTGTAGAGGACTTGTAGCAAATCAACTAAACTAAAAAACTTATAAAAGCAATTTTTATAAACATTTTAGTCAAATGAACAAAACCTACTGTTTTTAATTCAAAAATAAAGTATTTATTTTATATTTTATTAAAATACTACATGTCATGAGGATCGTAGGTATATAAAGAACTCGAAAAGCCAATTTATAACGAAGAAGTTATGCTATTTGCAAGTTTACGATAATTAAAATATATAAAAAGTGATTTTATAAAAGTAATTTTATAAAATAAGTTACTGTTCACATCAGAAACATTTTGGAAAGTACTTTATTTAGATAGAACTTTTAATTACGAAGACGTGCTCGAAAGAATCACTAAAATTGGAATTAAAATGAATAAGTTATGATATTTACGAGATTACGATAATTAAATTTATAAAAATAATTTTATAAACAATCATGAACAGTAAAAGGTACTGTTCATCAGAGGACTAAAAATATTAAAATGTAATATTTTAATACATCTTCTTAATACGAAACCGTGAACATAAAGAACGTACAAAACGGACTTAAAACGAGAAAGATACGCACTATTTTATACTTGTGCACTATTTCCTGACATGAATAGTGTTGGTTCATTTTTAATAAAATATAAAATAAATACTTTATTTTCGAATTAAAAGCAGTAGGTTTTGTTCATTTGACTAAAATGTTTATAAAAATTGTTTTTATAAGTTTTTAGTTTAGTTGATTTGCTACACGTCATCTACAACACTTTATAACACAAGTCTCATATATGTTAAGTCCTCTAGTCTATTATTTGTCCAAGAATAACAAGTCCTTATATATATTTATAACTTCAATAAATACACTTTTTAACAACTAATTTATATATACTTTTATAAATTAATCCACACTTGTATAATGTTTATGCTTTCATTCCAACATGTTTTTAACATCAATATAGCATATGACAAAGTAGTTCAAACCATGATCAAGTGTAAAAATCTATTTTACATGTTAATATATTTCCTAGATGGTGATTTACTATATAAACATTATATACACATAAAATCATAAATGTAAAGAGTCTAGAGTTTTTAGATGACCTTAGGATGAAGTATGATGAAGAGAAACAAGATCTAAACCCTAGTTTGGAATCAAAACCCAAGCTTCCAAGACTAGAAAACTTTAATCTTTCCAAGAAACCCTAATCTTAACTTTCTTTATTAAACCCTTGTAAATGCTAAATCAAACCTTCAATACACCTTAGAATACCTTAGATATGATGTTAGATTACTTGAATACTTGGTAAATAAAATTGTATGGATTGTGTGTTTGGGTTATATTGAGCCGTGGGTTGGGGGAGGACAAAAGGGAGAGTTTTGTGAACTTTTTGGTTAAGGAAAAGAGTGTATGTGATATCTCTTCTAGTCTTGCCTTTATATACTACTAGAAGTAAGTCCAAGATATCATTTAGAAATACCAAGATTTAGGTTGGACAAGATGAGCAAAACAAGGAGGAACTTGGTCAAAAATACTAGTCATGTACTTAGGTTTAATGAGTCTTAAGTTGTACAAGATTTAGTTGGTTCATTGTGTGCTCTATGTCCCCTTGGGACTACATTGCATCCGAAAATTGGGGGGGATAGGGCTAGGATAATCTTTGATATTTTGTGTTGATATTCTTGTAATACTTGAAGTTTTAGGAAGCATAGATTAAATATAAAGAGTATACTTGTAAAGTGTATGTCCTAGTTTGGTTCTTGTATGAAAAATTCGACTATAATGTTAACATAGGTGAAGTTTTATAAAACTTTGAGTATTGGGTATATTAATGGGTATTTGTTGAAGCGTAGATAAGTTTTGGTGGTTCTGTGAATGCCTAAATGTATTTTATCGCGAAACGTAAACACTTTACGTAACCAATAAAAATAAAATGTGCAAAGTTTAATAATTATCCTCCAAATAATTATCTAACACTTGCTTGACATAAACTTTTAATTGTTTGATGCCCGTTTATGTTGAATGATAAATTTTAGCTTACGCGATTTAACTTAACGATTAAAAATTAAAAACAAACGCGTACGAGACTAAAAATAAATAGTGAAATAAATGACGTCGTAAAATGACCTAAAACACGGATTGTTACATGCTCAGTTTACCCACAGCAAACGCAATATCAGGCCTGGTACAAGTCATGTCATATATTAAGCAACCAATTACCCTAGAATACTCAAGTTGAGATACTGCCTGACCATTATTGGGCATCAGCTTCGCACATGTATCCATAGGAGTACTAACTGGAGTGCAATCAAAGTAATTGAATTTCTTCAGTACCTTCTCAATATAATGAGATTGAGAAATTGCTATTTCATTACTTTCATGTTTAATCCTAATACCAAGGATAACATCAGCGCCCCCCCCCCCCCCAATGTCCTTCATAGAGAACCTTGATGACAAAAATTCCTTTGTCAGGTCAACCTGAACTTGGTCAGTGCCAAAGATCAGCATGTCATCAACATATAGGCAAATGATGACTCCTTTACCAGTTTCATCAAATTTGTTATATACACATTTGTCAGCTTGGTTAAGTAAATAACCATTAGACAAAACCACTTCATCAAACTTTTGATGCCATTGCTTAGGTTCCTGCTTTAGTCCATATAAAGACTTAATCAGTTTACACACATTGTTTTTATTTCCAGGCATGATGAAACCCTGAGGCTGGCTTATGAAAACCTCCTCTTCCAGTTCACCATTCAAGAAAGCTGTCTTCATATCCATCTGATGAATAATCAGATTATGAATATATGTCATAGCAATCAGCAGTTTTATGGTACTGATACGTGCCACTGGAGCATAAGTATCAAAGTAGTCTATTCCTGACTTTTGTTTAAAGCCCTGAATGATGAGTCTTGCATTGAACTTTTCAATAGTTCCATCTACCTTCAGCTTTCTTTTGAAGATCCATTTGCAACCAAGAGGTTTGCAACCATGAGGTAGATCAGCCAACACTTTTCAATAGTTCCATCTACCTTCAGTCGAATTTTAGAAGCCAAGAAGAGCAAAGAAAGTCAAGCAACGTATCTAATTCCCTAGGAAACACCTTGTAATTCCATACTCTTGATAATCATTTGATTTTTGGTATCATTCGTTTAACTCAGTTAGTTTACCTTGGTTGTTCATTATCATGATTGTATTCATAACGATGGTTATCGGCTAATACCTTTAGGTATTAGCCATGTTCATGAAGATTTTAATGTTTGGTTTGTTTATCTCGATTGCTTAATTTAGCGTTGCTTATTGATTATGTTTATCAATTTATACTCGTTCACGTGCTTAAGTATGCGACCTTTCATTCAACTGGATCTAGGATTGCAAAATATCGTGCTAGATACCGGGATAGCTCTCCATATCGCAATTTATATATCTAGAATCATAAGATCACAAATAATTACCTATCCTTGCCTTTGGTTTAGTGAACAAGTTGGACTAGCAGGTGACCTGGGATCAACAAATGACGTTCTAATCCATTTGGTAAGGACTTGGACAGTGGACTACTAGTATATAAAGGCCGTTAAGCAGTAAGTTAGTAAAGTCTCATTGAGCTAGGGTTTAACATCATTATTAATCTCCTAAGATAGATTATAGTCAACAAATGCTTGCTTTATGCGGATGCGTCTAATTGTGACAGAATTAGCATGTCTAGGTTTTAGGAAGAAGTATCGCCTAAATCTTGGAATGATATGCCCCTCAAGATAAGTCAATCATTGCACTAATAAACAAACCTGCGTTTTAATTGGATTAATCATGGTTACAGCTTCCTTATAATTTGCTTGACCGCTCTTCTATCTTCTGATTATCTGTCTATGTGTGTTATCGTGTCTTAAGTAGGTTTAAGTCACCATAAAACCCGTGCCAGTCTCTCAAACTGAAAACCCCCTCTACCTATTAGAATTAGGTTTAGCATAGGCTTAACATAGATTAGATAGATTAGATCTAACATAGATAACTAAAATACTGATAGACTTAGGAATTTACGTTCTCGCTTTTAGTGATCTACATCTTACTTACCACGAAGCTACAATTGATAGGTACACTACCGTTAGTGTTGTTTTTAGGTAAGTCGACAAAATAATAAATATTAAATCGTGATAATAAATAATACCTACAACACAACGACACATCAAGTTTTTTTGGCGCCGCTACGTGGAGTAAAATTTTTTTTATTCTTATTTAATTATATTTTAAGTTCTAACTTTAATTAAATCTAGATTCCGTGTATAGTTTGTAAAAAAATTTAATTTATGAGTCTTAGAGTCCGGATTAACCATTTTTGCCTGCTTAGTTTTGTTTGATTATAATTTTCAGCATTTTTTTAGTTTTTGTCACTGTTCTGGTCGAATAATCCGGTACGTGTATCCATCCAAATTGATACGACATATCAACCCTTCTAACCAAAACAGTGTAGTTACAGTTCAATAGATCCATACGGCAATCAAATTCATTGAATACGCGTTCGATCATCTGATACAGGCTAGAGAAAGTTTTTTCGTGTTCAAACTTCGAGCTTAAATTTCTCTATGTACCTTTTTCCAAACTGGTTCTACTGATGATTTTTTGGTTATTTTCAGTAGCAATGACAAAGGTGATTAAGGAAGAGTCCAAAAAACTTGGATTGCTCGAGATTGATGATTTGTTCACATATGATACACAGTTGGGGATGGTCTTCAACGACTTTAACAGATTAAGCGGAATAAACGACGACTTGTTTACTTATGAAATTGAAGTTCCTAAACCTACTTTTACCCCGTGTGTCGAACAACGAACCGGTAATCCAATACACGATGATCTCGAGGACTATGAATGGAAAATAAATTATGAAGAATGCGAAAAGATTTTTGCTAAAGCAGTGATCCTCATTAAAAAAAGATTGGTAAGACTTATTGATGTGACCGTCGAGCAATGGTTAGACCTCTAGTATGGGAATCATGAGATGATGGATAAAAATGTCAAGAAAGGGGTGATTGCTACATGGTTAATTAGGAGTTATAAGCAGCAATTCGAAGACTACTTGGAGATTAAGAAACAAAGAGACACATACACACGAGAAGTAGACATGGAATACAACCCATCTAACTTGGTTTTAGCTAAATGGCTCGCCCCAAAATTTTACAACCATTTAGAAATGGATTGGTACACCAAGAACGCGTTATGGATTTACTGGATGAGAAGGGACAATGAGGTGGTACTTAGTGACAAGGAGGTGTCAGATATTAAAGACGAAGATTTGATTGATGAGAGCGAGATTGCTGAAATCTTTAGAATCGAAACTGACATATTTAACTTCAAAACACCTCTATGCTCGGCATTCAATGCATTCAACTACCTTCTCAAAATTGATACCGATTTACTTACCAATGATATCCTCGGATTCAAAACATATAACGAATTTAAAGATGAATGGATGAACGAATGGAACAAAGGAATACCATGGGTTCCTGAGGAACCATGGTCTAAAAATGGAATTCACGTTGATGACATTCATCATATTTACAAACCTTTCCATTTCAAAATGGGAAAGCTAAATGGCCCACTTGTAATTCAAATGATGAAAGATTTTGTAACGGTGGTGAGTTACTAGGGATGGTTAGAGTTGGTTACATGACCTACTTTCAAGATTATAAATGGTATGATGATTTGATGGATGGCAATTTAAAAGAAGAAGCCTTAAAGCAAAAAGGCATATATGAAAGGTCATGGGAAATGCAACTCACGGAGTAATTAATTTTTGCGCATGGTTAAAAAGATGCTTTGGAAACTTTCACGAGCTTGATTATGAGTTATTGGTAAAACTTGAAGAATTTTGGTGGAAAATAAATGATCACGAATGCTCTCCATTTACTAATTGGAGGAACCGTATATGCGGACCATATGCAAACGCCAATCTTCAAGCTACGTATGATCCTTATCTTGATATTAATCGTATATTTGGTAGGAATGATAAAGCAAGCAACGATGGTGATATTCAAGATATAAAGGAACCAAGAAATAATCACGACATGAAACGTTTCAAAAGCAATATGGCAAGGAATGACGTGCCATATTTTTCTAACGAAGAAAAGGAGCAGCAGAATGAAGAAAGGTGCGAATTGTTTGATGATCCAGCTCAAGGATTGCCGGTTTGCAAGATTAAAAGGTTTGAGTTGATCAAGTACTCTTTTGAACCAGTAGAAAAGTATATTGCTATTTGAGAATGTGAGCACAATGATTGGCCAAGAACCGAAGAAGATTCATGTCATGCTTACCAAGAAATCTTTCGTATCATGGACGAGGGATGGTTCGTGACAAGGGCGGAATGAAGAGCTGAAGAAAAGTCTAACTTAAAGACTTCGCTGTAAACAAAAGTGCTTACCGGGAGACAACCCAGAATGTATTTCTTATTTTTTTATCGAGTTTGTCTTCCCATACTTTCTATATGATATATCCAACCTCAATGGATACGACGTATTAACTGTCTGAACGTTATCCAGTCTTTTATTTTCTGCATTTAAAACATTATTGTCAGATTGTCTATACGGCGTATTCATTATATGATACAGCGTATTTAGCAATCTGACCCATATCTCAGATACTTTCTACATGTCTCTATACGGCGTATCCTAGTTTGGGATACGACATATCGACTTCCTGTACAGTTCTTCGTTTTTATTTTGTCTTATAACCGTAGAATACCCGAGATGGAATTCCATTGTTTTTCCTATATTTTATACAGGACCTTACTAAACGAAAAAACGAATTTTCGTGGAATATTTATATTCTGGAATTCTATGTGTTGTAATCATGCTAGGATTCAATCCCGCATTTACAACACACATTCTTGCTCATAAACGCAACATGGAGGATTATACCGAGCAAATCCCAAGGGAGTTTCTCGTTCTAAGTCTTTCAATCTCCTATTTTTAATGTTTAATTTATACAACGAGGGCGTTGTATACTTCAAGTGGGGGGAGGAGAATTAGAATGCTTACTTGTCCTATTTTTCACAATAAAATGCTTAAATTATACCTAAATTTAAAAAAATTTCAAGCATACTTTTGTGAAATTATTAGTTACATAACCCGCACACATAACCCTTGTTAAATATTGTGAGAATTTAGCTTTATCCATTTCCAAATGTTTACCCAAATTCCACAAATTTATGAGTGTGCCAGTGATGTTGTAGACTTTAGAACTTAGCTTGGTATATCTATTCGAGACCACAATAATAAGTACTATTTTAAATAGATGGGGTGACATTTTCTAAACTGGTAAATTTTTAGGATTACACTCAAAAAGCCTATATATGTTGTGATATTAACTAACTACACTGGTTAGTTAACCCTCGTATAAACCCTTTCATTTACTCTCATTTTAAGAGTAAGATTCCTCTAGAAAAACCTACTGAGCCATTCCATTCTTTTTCTTGCACCAAATATTTGTTTCGTTACACCTTTACACCTTAGCCTACCCTATTAGATTAAGTCCTTAATCGGTTGCTAGTTGCTTTTGTGTAAAGTATTGTATTTTTTTGTCGCAATGCAAATTTTTTTTCTATATACGGTTAGGTCGGAAAAAATTACACAATGCAATTGGGTACGTGTGTGAAATTTCTATCTACGAATCGGTCGGGAAAATTGCACAATGCAATAGGAATGTGAAAGTAGTGTATATTTTTAAATCTTAATTCTTTCAGTGTATTTTCATAAATTATTATTTACATCCAAAGTATGAAGAAGTATGGATAAATTATCCGGATTGATTGTAATCGTGAAGATGTTGAAATTACACCGAAATTTGTAGTGTATATATATGAAGAAAAAAAATTCAAAAAAAGTGAAAAATACAAAAAAGTGATTCTGTAGAGTATTGTTGTATGTTGGTCGAAATAAACCAACCATGTATTTCTTGTATAAAAGTGGTCGATATCACCACTAAATGTTGTAAAGTATGTATAGTATAGATGATTGGGAGTTGACCGTTACGGGAATGCCAACTAAGGCTGTTTTTGTTGATCTATGATCAAGACGTTTATGTATATATTTTTCTGTGTCTTTATCATTGTCCGCCTTGTTGGTTTATTATTTTTGGAGAAAGGATTAGAAGATCCCTACCCTATATCACTCTTCGTCCCAACCCTTTGTTCTACTCGAGTGGGGGAATGAATGCAATCATATATGTATATTTCTGTCGTTACGGATGTGAATATGTGGTTTGTCGCCCCTGCTGGTTTACGACTTTTGGTAAAGACTACTAGTCCTATTCTTTAGCTTATTCGAGTTAAGGAATGAATGCAACCATGTGTGTCTATTCCATCGTTATGGATGTGTATGTATGGTTTATCGCATTTTCTAGAATATTGGTATTGATAGAGATTAAAAAGAGTGATCAAACCCTTAAACCTTTTTAAAACCCAATTTACCTTTTTAAGAATTGTCACTTCTTAGCTTTAGTGGTGGAGATGTGTATCCTTGCTAAGCCTATGATAGAATACTCATCACGACCGAGCAATTAAGCGAATTAGTTACATGTTACCACATAGATTAGTTGAGTGATTTCATCTTCCTATTTCGTGAGGTGCTTGGTTGTGTACTAATAATGAGCGAATAAATGCTTAAAGGAAAAATCCTTGACTACGGTTAGGATACATTTTCGTAAATTTTCTAAAGTCTACTTGAGGACAAGTAGGATTCAAGTGGGGGAATATTTGATGACATCAAATAACGTCACTTTTAAAGCATCATTTATTCTATATTTCTTACCCATTTTGTTTATTTATTGCGAGAATTGGCACTTAATCATTTATATTTGAGATTTGTAGTAATTATGGAGTACTTTGTGAAGATTAGAAAAAAGGCACGCATTCTGGAGCTTAAATGATGAAATATGAAGAAACTGTTCTGACATTATATACGCCGTATCCAACAAGGAAGATACGGCGTATCTGTGCCTGCACTTCACAAGAAACTACGAAGAATTAAAGAACTATACGCCGTATCCAGAAGACTTCATACATCGTATTCTATTTCGAGTATCTGAATATTCTGGACGATATTGAACATGGTCCTTACTCCAAGAAACATCTTATGCGCCGTATTGACCTCAACCCATATGGCGTATCAATGATTTTCCAGACACTATAAATACAAATCTCTAAACACGAGTTTAGGGTGTGCTTAACTATATTTTCGATACCCTAACCACATAAGTAGATTTTTAGAAGCCAAGAATAGCAAAGAAGGTCAAGCAACGCAATTCCATAGGAAACACCTTGTAATTCCATAAATCGTTCGATTTTTGGTATCATTCGTTTAAATCGGTTAGGGGTTGTTCATTATCATGCTTGTATTCATTACACTGGTTATCGACTAATACCTTTAGGTATTAGCCATGTTTATGAAGATTTTAATGTTTGGTTTGTTTATCTCGATTGCTTAATTTATCGATGCTTGTTGATTATGTTTATCAATTTATACTCGTTTAATTGCTTAAGTATGCGACCTATCATTCAACTAGATCTAGGATTGCTAAATATCGTGCTAGCTAGATACCGAGATAGCTCTCCATATCACAATTTATATATCTAGAATTATAGGATCACAAATAATGACCTATCCTTACATTTGGTTTAGTGAACAAGTTGAACTAGCAGGTAATCTGGGATCAACAAATGACGTTTTGATCCCTTTGGTAAGGACTTGGACAGTGGACTACTAGTATATAAAGAGCCATTAAGCAGTAAGTTAGTAAAGTTTCCTTGAGCTAGGGTTTAATAAGATCACCATTATTAATCTCTTAAGATAGATTATAATCAACAAATGCTTGCTTTATACGAATGCGTCTAATTGTGACATAATTAACGTGTCTAGGTTTTAGTAAGAAGTACTGCCTAAATCTTGGAATGATATGCTCCTCGAGATAAGTCAATCAATGCACTAATAAACAAACCTGTGTTTTAGTTTGATTAATCATGGTTAATACAGTTTCCTTATAATTGGCTTGACCGCTCTTCTATCTTTTGATTATCTGCCTATGTCTGTTATCATGTCTTAAGTAGGTTTAAGTCACCACAAAACCCGTGCTAGTCTCTCAGACTGAAAACCCCCTCTACCCGTTAGAATTAGGTTTAGCATAGGTTTAACATAGACCAGATCTAACATAGATAACTAAAATACTGATAGCCTTAGGAATTTACGTTCTCGCTCTTAGTGATCGACACCCTACTTACCAACGAAGCTACAACTGATCTGGTACACTGCCCGTTAGTGTTGTTTTTAGGTAACGTCGGCAAAATATAAATGTAAAACTTGATAATAAATAATACCTACACACAATGACACATAAATCATCAATAAATGTCACAAAGTACTTTTTATTCCCCAATGAGGGAGTAGCATGTAAATCACACAGATCACTGTGGATCGGCTCCAAAACTTTAGTTTCACGTTTTACATTATGAAATGGTTTCTTAGTTATTTTGGTCAACATGCAAGTCTTACACTTTTTAGTGTCCATGTCAAAAGCTGGGATTAACCCATCCTTGGACATATCTTGCATCCTCTTAAAGCAGACATGGACCAGTCTAGCATGCCATAAGATTGAATCATTCAGTTTAGAGGTTGACATAAAGGCTGAATCAATATTATCATTAACAATATTAAGCCAGAACATATGATTACTCAAATAACCAAAACCAATAAACACACCATGTTTAGATAGAACAAATTTATTAGATTCAGTCACTTGTTTATAACCATAATTATTCAAAATACTACTTGAAACCAAATTCTTCCTTATATTAGAAACATGCAAAACATTAAACAACGAAATAATCTTTCCAGAACTAAACTTAAAATCTACACAACCACGTCCACGTACTAGGGCTGTTGACTCATTTCCTATGTGAAGAATAGACCCATCATTCAGCGACTCATAGGTCTTGAACCAACATCTATCTTTACATACATGAACAGTTGCTCCTGAGTTAACCCACCATGCAACATCATCATCCTGCACAAAATAAGCCTCAAATACATATGTAACATAATAAACCTAAAGAGATTTATTAAACATATTATGACCTTTCAGTGAGTTGGATAACCATCCACTGAACCCTTTGTGCTTGATCTATTAGCTTTGTTTCCAACATTAACACCTTTGCAATCCCTTTTAATGTGACCAGTTTTGCCACATTTCCAACAAGTAGGTTTTGCCTTTTTGTTAGGATTAGCCCTTGTGTTATCATGATGTTTACGTTTACCCTTGTTGTCATTGTACATGGAGGAGTTTTTATGCTCCACCATATTGATAACTGAAGGACCAACAACATTGTTGCTCTTTGGCTTGTCACTATCCTGCACCCTGAGGGACTCCTCAATGCGCAGATGACTACCCAACTTAACAAGATTTAACTCCTCTTTCTTATGTTTCAAGGTGTGCTTGAAATCTTTCCAAGAAGGAGGGAGTTTATCAATGATACAAGAGACTTGAATAGCCTCATCCATGTTCATTTTATGTTGTGTAAACCTTCCAAGTATACTAAGAAGTTCATTGTATTGTTCCAAAACTGCAGCTATTTTGTAATTTGTGAAATTACTAACAAGGAACTTCTTACTTGATGCATCCTCAGCCATATATTTGGCCTCTAAGGAATCCCATAGTTCTTTGGAAGATTCAACATTCTGGTAAATATCAAATAAAGGATCAGACATACCATTGAGGATTAAACCTCTGCAAACATAGTCATCATTGTCCCACTTGGCCCTCTTCCTGACTTGTTCTACGGTTGGATCATCACCACCATCATCAGGAATAGGAGTAGTCAGCACATACACCACACTCATGCTGGAGAGCAAGAAGTGTATCTTCTTCTTCCATCTTCTAAAGTCCACCCCTTCAAACTTGTCAAGCTTGGCAAAGTTTGAAGCCATGTGTTTCGTAGCAGCAACAACCATTGATTATCACAAAATAATCTTCTTTGATTGTTGGTTGTTGTGTGTTCCTAGATCATGGTAAAGACAATCAATAGCCTAGCTAATTACCAAGATGGTTACTGGATATCACTTGAAGTCATGTAATCACTTTCCAAAAAAGATTATTTGACCCTATGCCTGGGTTATACAAATACCTCCTTAGGATAAAACCAAGTGTTTGTTCTTGTTCCAGGCACTATTCAAGAACCCTGCGTTTCTATGTGTTTATGTTTCTGTCTATTTCTCATGCAGTTTTGTGATCCTCTATTTATAGAGGAATACTATAAACCCTAGTTAAAGGAGTTATAAGAGACTATATCGAGTAATTTTTCTTCGAGGACCGAACGAGTGATCTCTCTTCGAGGACCGAATGAGTGATCTCTCTTCGAGGACCGAACGAGTGCATTCTCAGTGTGAACCGAACGAGCAAACTCCTCAAGGATCAAACTAGCTTATACTCAAGGATCGAACAAGGACAATCGAACTAGAGGATCAAACTAGCATTCATTTAGAACCGATCTAACCAATCAAACTAGAGGATCGAACTAGCTTTCTTTTTAGACCGAACAAGACCATCGAACTAGCAATAACCGAACGAGCAAATCCTTAGACAACCGATCGAGACAAACCGAACTAGAGGACCGAACTAATTGATTTCTTTTAGAACCGAACTAGACAACCGAACCAACGAACCGAACAAGCATTGAACCGAACTAGTCATTTTTTGTTTTACGGTTTTTTCTTGATTTTGTAAAATCCCGTGAAAGATACGATTTTTTCTCGGTTTAAATCCAAGATTTGTAAAATCCCGTGAGCATTAATTGTACTCAATCCACAACAACAATCACTTTACC